>JAUTBZ010148093.1:0-12021 GCA_032361785.1 Lepetodrilus galriftensis
TACATCGTTATTGTAGTATTACATTTTTATGTTTTGTATCTTTTTGGAGTAAATATCAATGTCACCACATCATCCCCCCTCTTCATCAAGACCAAATTATGTGCCTGTTAACATTGCTGATCCGCAATGGCCAAAAAGAATGAAAAATGCAGGTAAAACCTTAGCCAATCATAATGTGAAACAGATTGTTTTTGTGCACGGAACTTTTGCTGGAGATGACCCTTTGGGTATCCATCAATTCATAGATACAGCAACATCTCACATTCCTTCTTTATTTCTCAGGCTTAGTATCAAAAACATCCCCCAAAATAATCTGCGAACATATACGAAAAAGCTTACAAATAACTTGCTTAAAGATCTTGGGAATTTTTCGCCCTCATATATCAAGACCTTTTCTGAAGGTCTTGATCAGGATATTTTGCCCTCTTCTCTCATTTGGTCAGGCCGAAACAACCATATTGCAAGACTAAAAGGTGCCGTCCTTCTAGCTAACCTGCTCTCCCAATCCCCTTTTAAGAAGAACAGGGTTTTGTTGATTGGACACAGCCACGCGGGGCAAATTTTTGCTCTGTTGACCATTTTGCTCGAACAAGGACAAAAAGCACAACCTTTGCTGAATATCATCAAAAAAATTCCTGATACGGCAAAGCTGGATATCAAGAATTTCTCCAAGACCCTCAAGAAATTAGAGACATTAAAACTTGATATTGTTACCTATGGTACGCCTGCGCGTTATCATTGGGGAAACTTTCACAAACAAGGGGAGACCCAACCGTTTTACCAGCTGCTTTCCGTCATTAACGCCCGTAATGACAGGATAGATATTACGGGTGTTATTAGTGCAAGAGATGGGGATTATGTTCAGCACTTCGCTCTAAATCAGACGGATCTACCAGTTATTAATCATAAGGAAACAAGCTTAAATAAGGAACTTAACTCTTTTATCGTAGATAGAAATATTAGTTTCAGAAATAAACAACGTCACTTTCCCCATGCTCCCAATGCCCCTTTTTCTTTTCGTGGTGAGATTGATTACAAAGATAATGGCGCTCCTTTTCTCACAAGCATATTTGGTCATGCTACATATACTAAAAAAGAAGCTATGCTGTTTAATATGGAATATATTATCAGCCAGCTTTATTCTGTTTGATGGCCGCTCCAACCCCTTCTGGAGGCTGGTTACAAGGGAATAATGGTAAGCTATTAAATTTACCAATAAAAAAATAAGATTTTGAGGCTGGAGTACTGTAAGATCATTTCAAGATAGTTTTTGTTATTTTTTTATATTGATGTGAAATGCGCCTGCTTCTTTTTTTTATAATTATTTTGTCCGTGGGAAGTGTTTCGGCTGTTCATGCTGCCCGAAAAAAAGTGGAAATTAAGCACCCTGTTGGCTGTGATATTAAAGGTAATATCAACAGCAAGAAGATTAAAATTTATCATTTGTCTCATGCACGTTCTTATAAACGTACCAAGATCAATAAAAAAGGGGAGCGTTGGTTTTGCTCAGAGCAAGAGGCGCAAAAATACGGCTGGCGTGCCGCAGGAGGTTTTGCCAAAAGGCCTGTACGTAATAGGAAGGATTGTGAATTGCCGAAGGGGCGTAAGGCAAGCGATCCGCTGATAAAAGGCAATATCACAAAAACAGGAAAGCTTTATCATCTCCCTTGTTCTGGTCATGCCTTGCGCGATTTATCAAAAAACACAGGATAAAATCCTGAAGCATATAGTTGTGATCGGCAAGAACATTGCAACACACTTGTATGTGTGGAGAACATCCCCATTCGCGCGAGGGTTTAGTAAGAAACAAGATACTGCAAACGGCGAATATCTTAATTGTTTCAAGCTCTCAAAAATATTATATAGCAAAGGCTTGAAAAATTTATGAGCACCTCCAAATTAAAGGATAATATACTAAAGTGACATGAAAACCAAGACGATGAAACGCGTATTCAAGCATTATTATGGTTCGTATTTTTCTAGGTTTTCATGGACAACGAATATACATAAATTAAAATAGGTATTATTGATAACATATTCTGATTTTTTAAACATAATTCAACCATGTTTTGATTATATTTTTTCGAGTAAGACTGTCCCTGTTTTTATTAAGTTGCTACGGAGAGCCAGCACATCATGAAAATCCCTTTCTTCCATGCAGTATCTCTTTTCTCTCTTCCTTTATTTCTTCTGTCATCCCCCACTTTTGCACAAGCTGAAGGTAGAGCTGAGCAACATTGTGAGGTTTGTCCTGTCTGTATTGATCAATCAGAGATTGTTTTAAGTGAAAATAAAAAGGGGTGTTATCTTGGTATCATAAAAAGACATCTTGATCCCTCAACAGGTTTTCCTGCTTATATGAACTTTAGTTCCTGTCACGAAGGTACTAAAGCAAGTCAAACTTTAAGCATTCACTTTAGAAAAATCCCATCTAAGGGGGAGGTGGATTTGGATAATAAGGGAAAAGTTTCTCGTCAATTTACGGATAGTTTCGTAGCAAGTCGGTGCTTGTTAGAGAATTTGAAAAAAAAATTAACGAAGAAGAATGAAGAAAAACAATCTTAAAAAATAAGTGTCACAATTAGCATAACCTGGAAAAGACTTCATGAAAAATATTTATGATTTGATAAATGCTATAGCGAGTATCGTACTCATTCTAAGTGCAGGATTTGCGATATATCAATATTATGTACATCAAAAATCAGAACAAATTAAATATACATATCAGTTTGTCACTAAATTAAATGAAGGTCAGTCAGGAAAAGCCATCGTGAGAATGAGTAGGTTTATGCAAAAATATGATAAATCCTTTGATGCTTTGGCACATGCGAAGAAGAAAAAAAGAGATGAGTATATCTCTTATATCATGAAAAATTGGGATGATGGTGGTAAGAAAGGGGTTGAGGATGAGATTATAATCTTACTTGGATTTTATGATGATCTTTACCTTTGTATAGAGGCTTCAGTCTGTAATCAAAAAATAGCTTTTTCTCATTTTGGGGAAATGGCCAGCGCTTTACAGCACAATTTTGATTTTTATATTCAGGAAAAGAAAAAAACAAGGCCAAATTTTGGGAAAAGGTTTCTATTATTTACCAAGGAGTTTAAAAAGCAATGATTTATAAAACAATCCGATTGTTTATTGTTTTGATAATAGGCTCTTCTTATGGTGCTGAAGCAGCACCCAAACCACAAGCAGCTTTAAAGGTACATGCCTTGGTTTTGGGGTCAGGTGAATATAATGACGGAGACATTGTGCAAGTTAAAAATGATTTAACTGCAATGAAGAATATTTTTCTAGCCCTAAAATTTGACGTCACTCAACAACAAAAAAGAGGGTTTCATTCTGTTAAACAGGCTATGATGACCTTTAATGATAAATTAAAAGATGGTACTGACCTCGCTATAATCTTTTATTCAGGGCATGGCTTTAGCTATAAAGGTGAAAATTATATTATTCCAGGTAACTCTGAATTGCCTGCCGCCCTTGCTATGTATGAGGATGGAAAAAAGCAGGTGCCTATTAATTTGGTTTTACAACGTGAGAGTATTGCACTTAAAAGTATCATTCATTTTGCGACATTAAAAGCTAAAACTGTTATGGTTATTATTAATGCCTGCCGCAATAATTTTATTAACAAAGGCAATGAGGACTATCTCTTAACGCCTGTTAAAATTAATAAAAATTATGCAGGTTCAAATAGAGGGAATACAAACAAAATTTATTTTATGTATTCAACAGCACTGAATACACCAAGTCATTATAATAAAAAACAGCGTCACACTCATTATACTCAGGCTCTTATTGATGTGTTAGGTGTGAAAAATAAAAACATCAAAAATATTAAAAATACGAGTGATTTTGCAGGAAAAGTAGAGAAGCGCGTTAAAAAGAAAACAAAGAATAAGCAGAAGCCAGATTTTATTTCCATTGGAAATGATGATTTTGATATTTTTGAATACATAAAATCCAAACCAAAAAGGCTTGTAAGAGAATTTTCATTTTCTTTACAGGAAATCATAGATGAAAAATATACAGGAACAACTGAGCTAAAAGTTGCCTCTGGATATAAAGGGAAAGGAAAAGATAGTAAAATTGGCTTTTTATCTGGCGGAAAATCGGGAATTTATTTGCCACTGGCTTCTGATATGAATAAGATAACAGGAGGCAAAAACTCACCTATAAAAGTTATTAGCTCTACAGGTAGTATAGGAACGATTGATCAGCTTTTTTCAACTAAAAATGCAGGGATTGGCATCGTGCAGGATGATGCTTTTGAATATACGCCAGCAGGAAAAGAACATCTTAAAGGCAGTCTAAGACTTGTTTTTCCGTTGCATGATGAATATATTCATATACTGGCTTTAAAGAAAAGCAGGATAAAAAACCTAAGAGGTTTAAAGGGCAAAAAAGTCTATTTTTCAAAGTGGAGAAGCGGAACCAATTGGACAATGAGACGGTTCTTTGGATTAGCTGATATTGAAACAAGGACGGGCGGAAAAGCAAATAGTTTTTATGAAGCCATAGAAGAACTCTTATTGGGAGAGATAGATGCGATTGGATATGTTTCAGGGTTAAATGCCCCGTTTATGCAAACGATGAATACTTTGCTTGGTGATCCTAGATTTTTGAATATCCCTAAAATGACACTCGTTAATGTGGTTTTGCCACGGAAGAAGAAAAAAACAGATAGTATTCGATATTATCGCAAAGGTGTTATAGGGGCGTCAATATACAATAATATGATACCAAAGGGACAGCAAGTTAAGACTTATGTGGTCAGGTCTTTACTTGTTGAAGCTGGTTGGGATCCTAGTACCAATAAGCTGAGCAAACATCGCTGTAAACAAATACGCAGTATACTTTACGGAATGAAAGCACAAAAGAAGGACTTAAGGGAAGAAGGGCATCATCAGTGGAAGAATATAAACCTTGATTTTATTGATGTGCTTGTGAAAGGAAATAAGACAGGAGCATGGAAGAATTATAGGGATAATCATGACCTTATTCGTGGATATTATAAACGATGGGGTATGAGCAAATGTCTTCAGGATCATGATGAAAAAGATCAGGACAGTATTTTTCCAAATGATGATTGATTGATTGATTGATTAGCTGTAGGGGTTCATATGATTACAGACTTTTGGAAGTTATGCATTCTTCGGGTCTCAGGACATGTTGGAAGAAATCATGATATACTCAGATCCTATGAAAACCCAGTGAGAAGTTAACTCCCCAGCTTCTTTTGAAAGCTTGCCAAAAGAGTAAAATTCTGAATCAATGGAGTTATGGCTGATGACACTAAAATATTGCACAAAATCATTTCTGCCCAAAGGGTAATGATTGAGACCCAGCAAAAGCAAATCGCTCGGTTTGAAGAACTTGTTGCGGAGCAAGATGGCCTGATCCAAAAGCTGACGGCTCGTGTTACTGAGCTTGAGCGTCAGTTGAAGCTGGACAGCTCCAACAGTGGCAAACCGCCGTCCAGTGATGGTTTGAAGAAGAAACCTCGCACGACAAGTTTGCGTGGCAAGGGCAAGAAAAAATCTGGCGGGCAAAAAGGCCATCAAGGTCAAACGCTTGAGCAAGTGAACCATCCAGATCATATTATTGCGCATAAACCTGAGAAATGTGAGCGTTGCGAAAAGCCTTTTTCAGCTGATATGATGGCCTGTCTTTTGGGGAAACGTCAGGTTTTTGATGTTCCAGAGCCGAAAGTTGACGTCACAGAACACCGTATTTATGGCTATAACTGTGACTGTTGTGGGTATTTTAGCAAAGCCAGTTTTCCTGCTGGGATCAACGCGGCAACCCAGTATGGGGCACGGGCGCAAAGCATTGCTGTTTATTTGCAAAACTATCAATTGTTGCCCGAAGACCGCCTGTCCGAAGCCATGTCTGACCTGTTTTGTCTGAAGATGAGCGCAGGCACAGTGGCCAATATCAGCAAGCGCGCAGCAACCTCTTTACAACCAATAGTCGAGCGCATCAGGGAGGCTATTTCTGCCGCAAAAATCAAGCATCTGGATGAAACGGGTTTTCGGGTGGGTGGCAAGCTGGCATGGTTGCATGTGGCAGGCACACAATTTTTGACCCATTACAGGGCAGAAGAAAAACGCGGTACGACACCTCAAAACGCGGCAGGTATAGCGGTTCACGACCACTGGAAACCTTATTTCAAAATGGAAAATACCGATCATGCCCTGTGCAATGCGCATCATTTGCGGGAATTGAAGGCTGTCAATGAAATTGATGGTGAAGAATGGGCGGCAACACTGGCAGGAATTTTGTGTTTGATGCAACGCATCGTCAAAAAGCATGATGCCAGAAAAACGAAGCCAGACAAGGAAACTGAAAATAGGATTATGTTGCTCTATGACCAGACTATTGAGCAAGGACTGCGTTATCATGAGAGTTTGCCGCGTCTGAAAAACAAGACAGGCCGCCGTGCCACGCGCCGTCGCAAGGGCTATAATTTGGTACGCCGTCTTAAGGCTTTCAAACCCGAAACCTTGCGTTTTTGGTATGATTATGACGTGCCCTTCACCAATAACGGCGCAGAACAGGACTTGCGCATGATGAAGGTCAGGCAAAAAATATCTGGCTGTTTCAGAACAATGGTTGGCGTCGAAAACTTCGCAACCCTCCGCTCCTTCATCTCCTCCGCCAAAAAACAAGGCATCAATATCCTTGCAACCCTGCAATATCCCGAAATGCTGGAAATTTAAGCTGGGGAGTTACGTTTCATGTTCAGGCACTCCAGTTTGAAGACTGTAAGAATAGCTGCAAAGATGTGGTTTGACTGGGGTTTAATACATCGTGTTATTGATTTTGCCAGCGCGTCATTCTGTTTCAGGGGTTTATGAAATTCTTCGACTTTCCACCATAACTCTCCAGAAACTCCATTCTTCCCATGATACAACTCATCAGTTTTCTTTATCTTCGGAGGTTCTGGGCTGCTGTCGGCTGGTCTGAGGATGGGGATGGAGTGTTTGCTTTATGATTTTGGGAATAAAAAGCCAGACAAACCTTCATCAGGTTTGTCTGGCTTTTGTTGTTGCTCAATTTTCTTTGTCCTTAAGATCCACGAACCTGCTGGAATGTATTGGTGGTTGAGACTTTTGGGGATTTGTAGAAGATGTGACGGCCAATTTTTTTCAGGCGGCGCATCGAGCGTCTCCATTTTGGATGGACATAGTCAGCATGATAATGCGTTGAGTTGGCAATGTCACGAAGCCAGACCTTGCCTTTGGTCAAATCTGTTGCCAGTCTTTGGGATGTTGCCCAAAGTCTCTGGTTTGTCGGGCGGTCTGTCTTGCCGTCACAGGCAAATGAGAACTGGCAGCCTGTGCGTCTGTGGTCACCCTGAAATATGACGCCACAAATGGTATCAGGATATTCAGGGGAGCGGACACGGTTCATAATCACCTGACCAACAGCCAACTGGCCGCGAACTGGTTCGCTGCGGGCTTCAAAGTAAAGGGCGGTTGCCATGCAGCGCAACTCACGTTTCTGAAATTCGCCTTCTGTAAAACCGCCAAAAGCACGGCCACTTGGTAAAATGCGCGGGGTAATGGCGACAGCCTGTGAAATAGAAGCCTGCCTTTGCAGGGCAGCCTCTTTGCTGGCTGCTGCTTCCTTGGCCTTTTGCGCCTCTGAACGCTGAACCTTAAAGGCTGAGGTCACAAGGGCGTCTGCCCAGCTGCTTTTCATGGAAGCCTGCTGAATAAAACTTGGCTGATAATCTTTCGGGTCAACCGCATCAATATATGGGTCAGAAGCGATAGCAGCTGCTACAGCAACCGGTTTTGGCAATGTTTTTCGCGCCATAACGGTTACGGCCACTGGCTTCAGGGCATCTGCCTTGGCTGAACGGTTGACGGTCGCTGTGTTGGCGGCTTGTGATGGCAAAGTTTTGGCGATGGACTGGCCTTTTTCAAGGGCAGATACTTTCATAACATCACCGCTTTGGATGGATGGCACAAACATATCAGCCCGGTCACTGCGTCCCTTATGCTCAAACAGAAAACCTGATTTATCTTTCAGGGCAACGGCTGCAAAAATATTCGCGCCCCTTGTCTTGCGATAGACAAGACCTTCACCGCCCGCAAAAGACTGGTTATTGCTATCTGTTGTTGTCTGGATAGAAGAAACGGAACTGATGGTCGTTGGTTTCATGGCTGTAGACTTCATAACCATATCAACACCATAAAAGCTACCAGCCATAACAGGCAGTGCCAATAATACAGTTCCTAAAATTCTTGCCATCGTGCTACCCTTAACTCAAATACATAAACGCAAATTATATTTAACAAAGCCTAAACAAAAAGCTTTAAAATCACGTTAAGATTGTATGATTATTTTACTTAAACTTAGCAAACAGAATAATCTTGAGCAGATTAAGATCGAACTAAGGTAAGATTTTGCATCTGAGCATTTGTGGATTAAATCCCTGATAAAACAGGCCAAACTGATAAATTTATCACGAATAATACTAAATATCATAAGGTGGGTCTCTTATGCCAAGTCGCCACACTGAACCAACCTAAGGATTACCTTCACTCAGAAAGCAAGATCCCTTATGAGAACAGGTATAAGTCAGATTATCCTCATTTATAAAATAGGCATTATTTGTAAAATAGGCATTTTTTTCAAAGTCGGACAATCCTGTCAGGCAGGACGCGCCAACAAAGCATAAAACCACTTTTGGGGTCAGGATGAGATGAACTGACTATCGCGCTTATGAGCCAGAAAAAAGGTATAGAACAAAAAGAAAGTCGCAAAATGGTTATGCTTCATCAGGGTAAAGTCAAAGGCCGATGTGATAATGAAAAGCAGCAAGACCAGATAGACAGTCAAACGCACAACAAAAGACAGGCTATCATTATACAGGACTGAAAAAGCCTTCACCATAACATAAATATAGCCACCCAGGCCAACCAGCCCTAGCGAAACCACAATATCAAGACCTGAGTTATGGAAATGAGGTGTCAGAAAATACTCAAATTGCGCCCATAACTTCCAGACTGGAGAAAAGATATTCTCATCAAAGAAACCATAATATCCATAGCCAATAAATGGCTTGTTGGCGATAAATTCAATACCATGTTGCCAAATTTGCCCCCTGCCCGTCAGCCCAGGATCACGGCCAATCAAAACCGCAAATTGCCCGATATTGATATAGGGCACAATTATTGCAAAAACCAAAAGCGCAAATCCCAGCAGATAGAGCAACCAGCGCCTATCCTTGACATAAGGCAAGACACTATAAACCCCGAAAAAAAACAGCACAGCCGCCAGGGCCGTTGCTGAATTGGCGAAAATAATACCAATGATAGCAAGTGGTATAAGGGTGTAACGCAAAGCGGTAAAATAGCGGATTCCAATGTCCTTGGCACTCATCAGCATCACAATCAACAAGGCAAAAAAGTAGCCTGCATCACTTTTGTGACTGAAAACACCATTCATTTCAGAATCAATCAGCCACCCACCGCCATAACGCATATGGGATGTCTTTTCCGGCATCACCAAAAACCCCAGCAAAGACAGGACAAGCAAGGCCGCAAAACTATAGACCATAATTTTGAGGAATGTCTCTGGTCTGATATTTTCCACGACCACATAAGCCATGAAAATTTGCATGATAACCATCACAGCAAAATAAAGCGTTCTGCCAGAGGAAACAGACCAGGAAAAGGAAAAGATGATCCATAGAAGAAAAGGAACAACCAGAAAAAAGCTCGTATAGATGCCTTTTTTCAAAAAGGTCAGCAAAAAACTAAAACCTGCAAAACCGTAAAGCGTGAACCATAACAGCAAATAGAGCTTGTTGTCTGTGGCACTGCCTTTCAGGCCGTCTGCCCCAATATTGCCCTTGGCAAAATAATAATAGAAAGAACTGGTTGTCAGGATAATGGTCAGAACGGCAAAAAACAGGTAATATGTTTTTTCCTTAAACAGGAACTGTGCCCAGTCAGGTCGCCCAAAGTCCAGATCGTTGGAAGTAAATTGCATATCATCACTTTTAATCACCGACCCGCCAAAAAGCTTCTGAAACCAAATCCATTACATTGGAAAACAGGGTCATAACACCAGACCCATCCCTCAAATCATATAGATTCAACATAATTTTTCATGCTGGAATTCAGCTTTATGGAAGAAAGTGGGCACACACTATTTTAACCTGTTTTACACCATAAGCTCTCTGAAATTCACTGTTTTCACCTGTCATGGTTAAGGCCAGATATGCAGGTCATGATCATCATTTTGAAAGAACGGGTCACTTTGCAAAGCCTGCATATGCCTGTTTTACGCTTCCTCTGTCCAATAGCCCATATTACGCCTGTCGGAAAAATCCTGCGTGGTCTTTTCTGTTGGATACTGCTTGTAAGAGAGAAAAAACATATAAAACATAAAAAATGTTGAAAAGTGATTATGTTTCATCAAGGTGAAATCAAAAGCAGATGTCATGATAAACATAAGCAATATCAGGAAAGCCACCAGTCGCACCGAAAACATAACTGTTTTATTATAAAGCACCATAAAACCCTGAAACAAGGTCAGCATATAGAGCAGCAAACCCACGATCCCCAAAGAGATGACAATATCCATCCCTGAGTTATGAAAATGGGGCGTTAAGAAATAGTCAAACTGCGCCCATAATTTCCAGACAGGTGAAAAAACATTTTGGTCAAAAAAACCATAATAACCAAAGCCGACAGCCGGACTCTGGCTGATAAATTCTGAGCCATGCAGCCAAATTTCATCGCGTCCCGTCATCCCCCTGTCCCGGCCAATCATCTCTGCAAATTGACCAATATCCATATAGGGCACAGAAAGGGCGAATAATAACAGGCCGATCCCAAAAGCAACCAACACACCATTACTATATTTTTGCCTTGGGATAAAATTATAAAAAAACATCATGCTGAGGGCAGACATCAAGGCTGTTGCTGAATTTGCCAGGATAATGCCCAGGAAAGCAACCCCAATCAAAAGATACCGTGTAACCCAGGACCAGCCCAGACCAATATCCCTGGCACTGACAAGCAAAAGAATGAGCAGCGCAAAATAATAGCCGGCATCACTCTTATGGGCAAAAACACCATTCATTTCCGTATCAACCAGCCAGCCCCCGCCATAGCGCGCCAGTGAGGTCTGTTCAGGAAACAGCGCAAAACCGAGCAATGAAAGAACCAGCAATACAGCAAAGATGGAGGTCAAAATCGTCAGGAAACGTCGCGGACTTATATTTTCAGCGACAACATAAGCCATCATTACCAGCATAAGCCACATGACCCCAAAATAGAGGGTGCGCCCCCCTGAAACAGACCAGGAAAAAGAAAAGATCACCCAGGCAATAATGGGAATCGCCAGCAACAGACTGCGGGAAAGCCCTTGCCGATAGAGTGTCATCAAAAGACCCAGACCCGTCATAGCAAAGAGCAAAAACCATAAGCCAAGATAAAGCTTGTTACTGGAAGCCGTACCGGCAGCAACCGCATCATGCTTGGCTGAAAACAGATAATAGAAAGAACTCGTCGTCAGCAAAACCATCAACACAGCATAAAAGTTATAAAAAACCCTTATCCAATCTCTCTTTGCCGTCTGAACATGCAAATCTATAGAGTAATCATGCGGAGAAACATACATTTTACAATAAACTTTATGGAGTGTTTAAAAATTAACAACATTAATACCATAAAGATAAGTATTTAACCAGTATTATTCTGTTGTTATTTACTTGTCGCATAAAAACAACTATTGAAGCGCATGTTTTTCAAATACAACCAACAAATAAAATGTGCATTTCAAGATATACTTACAAAAATCAATAAATGACAATAAGAAACCTCAATGCCTTTACAACAACAGCACTATCCTGCTTTAGCCCCTGCTATCCTAATACAACGCCATAAAACAGAAGATTTTATCAGTGCTTATTATTAACTGATGTTACGCGTTCCAAAGGCACGCAGCCTTTTCGCGCTAATACGCGGCGGGCGTTGCCCTTTGACTTC
>JAUTBZ010148104.1:0-12020 GCA_032361785.1 Lepetodrilus galriftensis
TGTGTGTGTGTGTGTGTGTGTGTGTGTGTGTGTGTGTGTGTGTGTGTGTGTGTGTGTGTGTGTGTGTGTGTCCGTGCGTGCCCGTGTGTGTGAAGGGGTTCGAGGACAGTAAATGTTTTTTCGCTGCATGCATTGCATATCTTGGTGTTACAAAGATAATTTACGGTTATTTATCCAGTACATTGTGTGCATTGCACATGGTGATTGGGCTGGCAGGTTCACAACAAGAATCGATTAGCGTTCTACTTTATATAGGTATCAAAGTAGACATGCTTAACTTATGATAAATCTCCCAAGGCCGAGACAAAGTAGAGTGTTATGGAATTACGGTAACCCGATTAATGTTAAAATCTTGGCAAATGGAAGCAGGTGGAACACTGTCTTCGTTGATATGTGTCAACCATTGGATGACTACACCCAGAGCACTCTTGTCAGTTATTGAAATGTCAGTTCTACTCGGATTTCTGGATCCCGTTAAGAACAGAGGATTATTTCCTTCCTATCCACAATACTTTTAAGATTCCATACACTAGTTTGACAAGTTCTTCCGATTTAAGGGCTTTCTTTCACAATTTCTCTCACGTTGCATGAATAATTCCAGTACGTCGGCCCAAACTATATATTGCCCAACTTTATTTTCTTTAAAAGTTTATTTTAGAAAACAATGGATGAGGGAGATTGCTCAAGAACACAGCCATACGACTTGGACACTAGTGTTGCTATGGAGAAAGCTCGTTGTTGTTAGTCAAAGATCTCTATTTATTATTCTACAATCCAAATAGCATATTGCTGTTATAGGTACCTAAAGCGTCTATAAACTGTAGCCGTGTGTGTTGCTCAAGTATGCGACAGTTTAGCATTAGTTTGGCAATGTCATGCATAGTGGTTGTTGGTGCATACCAGAACGCCATCGGGTTCCCTGGCCGTCTGATCAAGGCACAACAGCAGTGTAGTCATATGGTGAAATAATATGTAGTCTTGTGCACCACTAGCTTCCTTTAGAGAGGTAATGTCAGAGAGTCTAAAGACGATGATGTTAGCTTAACAGTAGATCGGAACGCAGGGCTTTATTCCTTAGCCTCAAACGTGAAGGTGGGGCCTGGAGGTATGGTAATCAACAGATGGTAGTCAATCTTCAGTGTTGGATGAACCAGATGAAGAGCTGTACCTAGAGAAGATGCATCGTACATCGAACATTGATATATATTTCTTGCTAGTTTTGACTCGGGAGAATTACTATGCTAAAGGAGGTATTGTTGGGCATGATTGAGTAAAGAAACCAATTTGAAACTCATTTGCGAACATTCCGTTGGAGTATTTTGTTGAACGTAGAACTTAATATTTGATACCTGATTTGCATACCTTGATGTTGCAATACATGCTAATTCAGAACATCGTAGACATATTCATCATGCGATGGTAGTGCTGGCAGATTTACAACAACCAAGATACTGACACGGTAACGTCTTAATAGTTTTTCTATGTTATGTAGGTATGGAAATTACTATTTTAATTAGTCACACAGTCTTCAAGGTCGAGCAAGTTAGCGTACACGTCAATGGCAGGATAACAAGTTTTTGAATTAATGTTCAAGGCTTGGTACCGTAAGTGGAATCGTGCACTTGCTTGATAGGCCGATGTTCAGACGGCATGCACTGCTGCACAGTTGTGAATAGTTCAGTCCATCGAAAGTCGCAGTTGTGAAGATTGACGTCAGTCCATCACAATTTTGTTATGCCGTCACAACAACGCACTATTTCGTCCCTATCCACAATAATTAGTATATTCACGAAGTGGACATTTTAAAATGCTTCCGCTGTAAGGGTTTTCCGTACTAATTTGTGTAGAAATAATACTTCCAGTTTGTCGTACATTTTCTTCCAAACTTTATGAAAAAGCTCTTGATTTATTTTCTTTTAAATATATTTTGAAAATCAAAGAGTGAGCAAGATTGCTAATCGACTAGGATTTAATATAAGCTATATATATTTGTCATGGGAGCTGATCATTGCATTGTTGTTGTTGGTCAAAGATTCCCGTCTAAGCTTTCAGTTACAGAACCTACGGGAGTTAGTCCATGTAAGAAGTCATCTGTTAATGTGATTTCGTCGGACATCCAATCAATCACGAATTTGTTCACAAGATACTTTCCAGTCGTGTAAACCTACCAGGCTTCCGTAATTTCAATGAAAACATGTTCATCCTGAACAAGGCAACGCGTAACTGTTCAATATTGGACTGATCGAATTGATGCTCAACGTCATGTAGCTGAAGAGATATAAACACAAACTAACTTATTGGCTTTCTATTGAAATGGTTTTTTTCCACACCCATATTTAATACAAGCCATTGCTTTTAGTACGCAACTTTTCATGCAAAGCCTTCTATAAACTGTAGCCGTGTGCGTTGTTCAAGTCTGCAACAGTTTAGCATCATTTTGGCAACACCATGCATAGTGTGTTGCATACCAGAAGGCCATCGAATTCCCTGGTGATCTGATAATGGCAAAATGTTAGTTGATGGTGAAATACTTGGAATTGTGCCAGAAGAGGGCGACACATGGTTCCTTTTAGAGAGATGACGTCAGGGGCTTAAAGAAGATGGAGTCAATCGGAACGCAGGGCTTTATCCATTGGCCTCAAACTTGAAGACAAGGCCTGGAGATGTACAGTGCTTTGTGGTAGTAACCAGGTACCGTATATGGTAGTCAACAGATGGTAGACGCCTTCAGTGTCGGATGAACCAGATGAGGAGCTGTACCTAGAGACGTTGCATTGATACTTTCGCGCCAAAGGAGGTCTTGTTGGACATTGAAAAAAGAAACCATTTGGAAACTTTATTGACACATCGTTGAACATTGTCGGCATTTGGAGGGATCTATTGAACGCACCAACCAGATCAATTGAGATTCCATGTGGGAAGTACAGCCAGTTGCCTCATTTGCTGTATAGCAAGAAGTCGAAGACTCCAGCTGTGATGAGTCGATGTCAAACTGCTTTGAATTCCATTACATCAACCCGTGGCCAAACAAAGGATTCGGAAACATTGTCGATATACCTTGTATTGTACTCACTCTTTGAGGTGCATGTTCTTCCTCTTTCAGCATAGAATATGTGAATTGTCAAGTGTTCAAGCATAAAGTATGATAAGGTGTAAATGAGTGACTGAATTATTAGTTTTGTCACAGCAGGAAGATTCCAATGAGTATTGCTTTCATTTAATTTTGATAGAATAAGTAATACCATTACATTTGACATTATACTGATGTTTTATTCCTACACCTTGTGAAAATAATTTGTAATAATAAATTTCACAATGATGTACACTTTATAATGCCCTAGTATGCTTGAAGTCATCACAATTTCCATATTACATAAACTAGTAATGTGCTTGACTGCAGAATAGAGCATTCATGAGGTCAGGACCATTCCCTTGAAGCAGTCAGTTGTGCACATGCATATAGCCACACACAGTGTTTAGTAGCATGGTTCATCAGGGATCGGTTTCAATTTTCACTAATTAGTGCATTTTTATTGGTTCAATGTACTGCTTTCCACATTATTTTCAGTGATCTTGCAGCAATAGTGTTATTCTGGATGCACTGTATCAGCAAGACTTCTTCCAAGACCAACCAAGCCAGGCATATATTCACTGAATGCATGATTCCAAGAGTGCCTTTAGGCATTACAGATTACAGTTAAATACCATGTGCAGTTAAAGCTGAAATTATATTCTTGCATTCACTAAATACATGCCTGTTGGCATCTTGTGTTCTCATATGGTTTCCTTCAACAATATATGAATTAAAATAGCTCTGCAGTTCTTTGTCATCCATTCATTTAATATAATTGCAGACTATTTTCTATTTTTCTAAGTGAGCAACTGGCAGGTCTTTGAATGGTTGCAGTGTGAGAATCATGAAATCTTTCCCGTGAGCATGATCCTATATGGTGGCAAATCTCGGTCTGCAAATCTTGCCACGTGACTGCAGAATTTTCCTCCCATTCCAGTCTTGGGTTACAGAGATCAGTGGAGGATCAAATCATTTATTCTTCTAATATGACATTTCAATTGGTATGGGTAGGGTACATCAGTGAACTTGGCCATAATTTCTGCAGCAGCGGCAGCAGTATGACTTCCACCGTTCAATTGAACATCAGTGATGAGACATAAAATAAACACGGCTTCCGTACGCACGTATTCAGAACACACAACAATAAAGTCGAGTCTAAAACAATACGGTATGAAAAAAGGTAATGAAAATGTACGGCTAAAATGTTTTATACAATATTCCGACACCATTGGAGCATGT
The DNA here is from genome assembly GCA_032361785.1 of Lepetodrilus galriftensis. Lineage (NCBI taxonomy): Eukaryota > Metazoa > Mollusca > Gastropoda > Lepetellida > Lepetodrilidae > Lepetodrilus > Lepetodrilus galriftensis. The sequence goes on from JAUTBZ010148104.1 coordinate 4,313, forward strand.
ATGACGAGATCATTAGCGTCTGAAGGGAGCACCACCCCTCTTTGGCGGGGGTCCGTCCATGCGGGAGCGTTTTTGAGGTGGTCCGCGTGACATGGGGGGTGCGGGGCGTCTGCTTCCTGCCATTCCACTGTCCCGCCTGTCTCCACTTCCTCCACGAGAGCTGAATGAAGGTGCTGATCTTGGAGGGGGTCCTCGAGAACCTAGTGGTTGGTACAAAGTACATATTGATAAGAATGTGTTTGAGATACTTGCTAAGGACTCCCACTTCCGTATGAACTCAACTCGCCATCCTTGTGGGACAGCTACAGGAGACGTTCATGTGAAGTTGAGATTTCATTGAACTTACCATCAAGCGATGTGGACAGATTTTGTTCTGGAGGCCCCCGATGGTTCAATTGGTTCAATCTATGCAATTATGTGTATTTATGGTTTCACACTTCATACCTTTCATTCTGAATACAATTACAAAGTCCAAATTATTCACTGTGCTAGTCAGTTCAGCTGTTAGTCATTGAAGTATGTAGATGTTTCGAAATTCTCAAACAAAATTCTTGATAAGCCCTATAAGGAGGGATAATATTTCAAATTTTAAAAATGTTCCGAGATTTGAAATGTCAATGTGATCTTCATTATTAAATTGTGATGAGAAAAGCATGCATGCACTATTGTAAGCATTGACATTTCAAGTGCAATGGTGGCACAATTTCCTATCGATTTGAGATCAATTTTTTTAGATCCAATACTTTTCCATTTGAGAGTTTGTTCCGCAGATGACAACTTCAAATTTTGGAATTGGCAACAACCGTTGGACACATTGAAAATATTTTTGGAAGTTTGGTCTGTATCACAAAGCTAACATTCCTACTCCATTTCAATAATATTCGAATCAAGCCTGTCTCATAAACTTATAGTGAATCTGTGGCATTCACTCCTTCTTAGTCAAGCAAGAGCAGCTCAAAGTTGTCAGTCAAAGATATCATTGAACATAGTGAATGCCAGGAAAGGGAGGCCACTCTTTTGAAGAACGTGGAAGTGGATTGTACGCAAACAACAGCTGTGACATCATTGAGGATGCATATTGCGTGCTTGCTCTGCTACAGGAGGTTCAAAGGTTAGGAATACATATCTGTTCATGGAGGAAATCAGTCAGGGGGACCATTGTTTCATAAAAATGAAGAAAGAAGAATTCATTGCGATTTCTATGAGAGAAAGTTGGGCAAATGTTATTCATGTGTTCTCAGATGGATGAATATTTGAATATGAGGAGACTTGACTTGGAAGAAAGTTATGTATAGTTCTATGTTCATTGACTGGTGTTTGGAGCAACATATTTCTTGAAAACCTAAGTTGGTATACGGAAGGGATACACAGAACTGTCAACTACACTTGTCTCAACTGTTTAATGGTCAGTTACAGGGCTCTATGTTGGATCCAGCAGATACAGAGTTCATTTCTCTAAGTCGAAGCACGTAGTATCGATTCTTTCAATTCGATAGTGTTAAAATCTTTGGTACTTCTCTGTGAAACATGAAGAGTTGTCGGCGACAAGAGACATAAGTCGGTTGATTGCGACAACCTAAGTCGGAAATTCTCAAGATTGTTTATAGGAATATTCACTTGGCTACTGGGTCTGTCTTGACTCGAAGACTGATCTTTGTGAGAGAAATTCAGCCATTGAGACAACCTGTTTGTAAGAAGTCATTTCTGGCAGTAAAGACACTTTGGTAGCGCAGATGTAAGGCGAATGTTCGCTGCCAAGTTTTTTTCCACCCAGGTATTGCCAGCTGAAGTGAAGTGAATCCAACTTGTGTGAATGGAGTACAAATTGTGCAATATTTGAGAATATTATTTTCGAATTGAGATGTTTAAGTTCCATTGTTTTCCCACCTTGTAGAACGTAGGCTTATTTAACAAAAACCTTATAGAGTTGGGAAGTTCCTTGCAGCTGGTGAGAGCGTGATTCAACCTTTATTGTTTGGATTGAAAGTGAACGTGATCCTTGACTTGTATCTAGTGGATACAGTACACAAATTAAAGTAAGCAGTCGAGCTGTGAATCGAAAATATTTGACAATGGCACGAAGTAACTCACCTTGGCTGTATCCTCTGCTGGGGGGTGCGTCTGAAAACATGAAAGAATGGAAATGTATGAAAGGTTTTCATAAATCTTACTTATTTTTAAAGTTCTAGATAGTGAGAGTGATTATGGAGTTTAACGTCACTGCAGGAATCTTCCACCCATCTGCGACGAATTCTAGGTGGTAAATTATCTTGGCAAGAGGTGCAGCACAGAATGTTCAGTTGCCCGACTCCGATCAGCAAGTGGTAAACTTAGCAGATGTGCACAATAAACTTTCCCACAAACACATCTAGTTTTTATGTAGTCCAAATAAAATGAAGACAATTGCAGTGGTTAAGTCTTTCAATTTATTTTGTGAAGATTCTAATCTAAGCTTAACTGTGGTGGACTTATATCAATGACGACAAATAACTTATGAACAATACAGTCCGAGGCAGATTCACTGCTAGAGCAAATCCTGCTCCGATCACATATTGGGCCAAATGTTTTTCATCACAAATGTGACAAAATAGTAACGTCCTTTTCTTGGAATGCTATCCTAAATAATGGCATTTTATTGGACTATAACATCCAAACACTGAGGTAGCACATCAGTATACACGTACCATCGAGACTGTCATAGCCTCGTGAGACTGGAGCTCTGCTGGGCATGGGCCGGCTGTCCTGGTCTCGTGACGAGTAGCGTGCACTACTACTGCCGCCCATACTACTGCAACAAACACCACAAACACTTGTATGCAATAACCAATTCCATCACGAAAAAACATACATTCTTACAATATTGTCATCAATCCAAATGCACACTAATGCTAAAGCAAATATGATGGTGTAGACTTCATAGCACACTAATGCTAAAGCAAATATGATGGTGTAGACTTCATAGAAATGTTACGTAACCATTCCGAGTACGATTTCATGCTCAATTTAAAGTTTTGTATGGAGGTTATGGTTAACAAAACTTTGAATTGAACATTAAATCATATAAAGAAAAGGTTCGCAACCGCGAGGCTCGATTTCTCATGAAAATGATTAAAAACATAAGAACAACTGTGGGAAGTGGCACGTGGAGACAATGCATCCGCCTCCCACAAATAAGCATGGCAACAGACAAAAGTATTTTAAGCAGGAAACAAGCCTGGGTCTCAAGTATCATTTCATATTCAAATTTTATATATGGGGTTGTGTAAACAAAACTTTGATCCGAGAATGAATTCGTAATAAACAAAGCTATGTATTCTCAGGGCCGGGGTCTGGGCCCCAAGCAACTACTTTGATCCATGAACAAATAAATGAGCAGATCACTATGGAAAGTCATGCAGTGTTCGAAATAATGGAAATAATTAGGGGGTCATTCTCCATAGGCCCAATAGTGTTAAAAGTGGTAAAATATGTGATTTTCAGGGGGTCACACAGATACCTTTAACATTGCAGATTTTCAAATGACCCCCGTACCCCCTATTAATTCGAACACTGTCATGTCTACACAATCGGGACGCATCTACTTACTGGCCGTCGAATCTGGATGTGTAGTCTCTTGACGGCAAGTCTCGGCTGGACTGCAGATCGCGTCCGGACGACTCGTACCCCCGGGATGTAGGGTAGTCTCTGGAGGTTTCCCTGGAAGTCATGTAGTCGCTGCTGCTCCTGGGCGCCATATAGTCCCGACCCCCACTGCTCCTAGTAAACGAGTCTCTCCGGTCATACGAATCTCTGAAAGTTGGGAGCGTGCAGATACAATTGACTTGGGAAGCGAGTAGGACCAGTTCTATAGGATAATGAAGCAACTGATAATGGGATAGAAATTAGGCGGGTATGGAATCCCATGCGCGATTGACTGTAACTAAATAAAGCTGGGATCAATGATGTTAAATGGAATGTATTATGGAAACGAGGAACAGGCAAAGGCAATTACAACAAAATTGAAGAAATCAATTAACTTTTCAAACCCATTACAATCTGTCGTAAGAATATTAAAAAAATTTTTTTTTAAATTACAGCTTGTTGTGCAAGTTGTTAATATGTTGCCATAGCAACCCACCTTTGGACAAAAGTTCGCGACCTGATAGGTTCTCGCTCGGGGCTCAAATTTCGAGAATTGTAGTCCCTTTGTGGGAGATAATCACGTGAACTTTGATAATCTCTGCTAACCCTCCCAGATGAAATACGACTGTAACGAAAAAATATACACACCGACATCATGCTAGGGTTTAAAACACAGTCTGGGGCAGATACCAAAGCAAATCAAACATTGAGATTGGCAGTCAACCTCTTCAAGGTGAATAACATACATGCAAATGAAATAGTCACAAAATATTGTGATGAACGTGGTGAACAAAAACTTCTACAAAATTAAAATGATCAATGATGTTAAATATTTGTCTCAAATTAAAGTGACTCATACACCAAATTCAAACATAAAGAACTGATGATCCTATAAAACATACAGTGATAGATTTCCTTCCAAATGACCTGTTATCGATAAATATGCTCATTTTGCTAATTTTCCGGGTAGTCAGTTGTTTATTTACATAGCTTGTTAGGTTAACAGGACAATGCAATGTTGTGACTTCATCCAAGTTACGCTATGTGCAAGAAACCCGTGCAGAGAAAATTGTGACAAGAAGTCCTCGCCATTTTCAAAACAAACGATTGTTTACATTCGTCAAGTAAAATATTGTATTTTGATGGGGTTTTGTGCATTTTTCATGCCTAAAAGCGCAGATTCTTTCAAATATTGTTCTATGTATTAGATATGACCAATACTAAAAATGGGCATAGGTAATATCACCTATGTGTACGAGTCCCTTTAAGTAAAGGCTTTTTACATAGAAATATCAGCAATAAACAACTACAACTGTATACATATAACCTGCACAAAAATATAGTTTATTATTCCAAACCCTGCACTGTAATGCTTTTCAAATGAAAAAGGATCTAAGAATATTACATGCTCATACTTGTTAATATATTGCACACAAACAATATGATTCTCATCAAAATTACTATTCTTGATTATTATTGTAAACGTTTAATACTCTGCTTTGTGCAGACGAGAATTCAACAGCCATCAAAACAGTTATAGGATGATATTTACACAAAAGCTTTCAACAAATATAATCAAAATATACAGCCGCTGACAAGAATTGTGGCATAATCGGTCACTGGTTACAAAAGGACAAAAAGAAATACACATGTATACAAAAACAAGTAGCAACTCTGTCTATCTGTGGGCTGAAGCACTTTTAAATCATGCACTAAATTGATTATTTACTTATTTGACTACAACTATTTTCTGGAAATTAGTCTGTTTTCAATATTTAAGAAACCTAGCCTAGCTATTGTAGTAGTAACACTATTATATAGCATACAATCCTCGACTACAATTGGGGAAATTAATTTACAAATAAGACCAGTGATGGACGGCTTGAGTGATTATATGGAGTATAACATCATGGAAGGAATCATGATGGAAGGCATCACAGATCGAGATTAATGCAGCGTTAAATGGATGACTGTCTATGAATCATACTGAAATGCAGATGAAAGAATAAACAAAAGAAAAGGTCCTTTTAGACCTGCTAATAAGCGAAATGATGAACCAGTGAAAACCACTGATCCGTGAGCTCAGACCGAGTCGGTGAAGGTGGCAGTACCTGTCCATCATCCCGCGACCAGTCTCCCTGGGTGGCGATGGGGGGTAGACATCTCTGCTCCGCACTGGAATCCGCTCGGAAAAACTGCTGCTGCTCCCTCCGTATCTGTCGTCACGGCGATCAACTGTAAACATAGCGAACGAGATGATCGAGTTGTCACCAGCGGGATAAGAAATCTGCAAACTTTATCAAAATAGTTTACCATTTATATTGGAAAGTACACATTTTAAAGTGCGCATAATATTTCAAATAAAAATCCAGGCCACAGTTTGGGGATGCTATGCTTACTGTAATCTGATGACATTCGTCTCGGTGGTGGGGAGTCGTTATATGATGGGCCCCTTCGGGACATCGACGAGGAATGCATCAGGGGAGCCTTTCTTGGGGGAGGGGACAATTCTCGGCGACTGTAGCTGCTGCTTCTGCCCCTGTAAAGGAAGAGATGATGATTGTTCTTATGGAAAGCCTCAGGACACACATACAATACAGTGTTCGAATTAATAGGTTTTTTTTGTGGTTTTTTTGTGGATTGAATTAATGTTTAACATCGCGGCGGGAATATCTCACCCATAGGCGACTTCATTTGAAAATCTGTAATGTTAAAGGAGCCCCTGAAAATTACAGATTTTACCACCTTTTAACATTGGGCCTATGGAGAATGACCCCCTCATTATTTTCATTATTTCGAACACTGCAATACAACAACACATTGCTCCTGGTTAAAACCAGCTTAATCGAGACTCGACAGTAAGGATTGTCCGCTTGTCCCTACGACAGGTATTATCCACAGGTAGAGAAGTGAAACTAATATTGAGATTGATATGAATCATATTATGACATAAATTTTAGTTTACTAACAATTAATCTAGTGACCACAAGGGTCCCATTTTACAAAGGTCACAATTAGAATTGACTAGTTTAGTAGTTAGGAAGTCTAGACGTACTGACATGTACAGGTAACATGTTCACTGTAACAGTAGTATGGTGTATTCATAACTAAATCTTGCAATTAGTTACACTATGTCATGACATTTTTTAAAGATAAAGGAAACGATACATATCAAAGTGTCACCATGGTCGCAGTGGTGGTGTGTTACTGTTTTAGTGTGTAGCAATGTACGTGCCAATCCATTAAATTAAGTCATAGCAAAATGATTACGGCCAGTCAAATTGCTTGCCAGATGAGGCCTATTATATGCAAGCATCTTCCCACTACAGTTGGCACCAACAGAAATGTTTTTCTACAAATGTCCCCAAGTTGTAACAAATGGCTAGCCACCACTGTAAATAGTATTGTAGTAGTAATTTACAGCAAGCAAATTATAAATCATGACAACCAGGCCCCGTTTTACGACGGCTTCCTAAAGTTGGCAGCTCCTAAAGTTATGATCCAGCTTATCAACTCCTAAGTTAGATGCCAATTTAAGAAGGTATACGACTTGTGACATGGTCGTGAAACACTTTACGAGGCAATAACTTGGGTTAGGAGCTCCTAACTAGTTAGGACACCGTTGTAAAACGGGGGCCTGGTGTACTGAGCCTACAGTACAACCCTTGATGTCAGTACATTTGTCATCCATCCACCAGGCAAGATTTGGAGCTAAGAAGGCCAATGGTAAAGATAAACCGAGGACTACTGCAGGGTCAGTAACATTTTGGAGAAGTGGGACGGCCATTGGCTGGTCAAGTAGGAAAGTAATGTATTTTGTGGGATTACAAAATCAAAACCTGTTTTCTGTGTAAATGAATGAAGCAAAATCGGCAAAAAAAAAGAAGAAGCAAGAAACGATAATAAAATACTTTTCATGTGCATAAAGTGAACTCTTTTCATGTTTGGTAGTACATTAGGAATATATAATTCATGCTAAGTAAATATATATCCTGTATGTTTCTGATATTTAGAGATTATTACCCGAGTGTCTTTAGATACCGTCAGTATCCTGCATTTGGGATAAGCATTGTATTATGCGAGCCTT
>JAUTBZ010148115.1:0-26798 GCA_032361785.1 Lepetodrilus galriftensis
GGGTGGGGGTAGGGGGGGTGGATTCTATTTAAAAAAATATTAATCAGTGCATGCTTAATAACTTTTGTTACATTTCACAGATTTCGTGATTTACATTTTTTTAATTTGATGGACATTATTGGTGTTATTGAATGTACGTTTGTTATTTTGTTATTCAATGGTGGATGTTCTCTATGATTTGTTATGAACAAATAACCAGGTGCAATGGTGAAATGGTTATGGCAATGATTGTGTGTTTCAAAGTAATAGTCCAGTCTTGACTATATTATTAGTAGACTTTATGCATGCTATTTCTTTTATTATTGGATATGTTCGAGAAATTATCTTTCATCGAACAATGTTTCATATGATGATTGCATGTGTACGGTATTACTAATTTTGAAAATGTAAATTATTTTTCAAAACATACATTAACATTAACTTGGATTGTATTAGTTTTGCATTATGAATTATGTTAGAAACTTATCTCTTGAAGAAATCAAATGCATGAATTCATTTGACAAGAATGTTAAAATCTAAATTGTGAGCAAATATACCAATCCTAAGTTAAGTTCATAACCAACATGAAATATTTAAGGGATAAGACAATTTATGAGATGATAGCTTGATGCCTAAATACTGTATTAATGTGATAATTTAGATAGAGAAAATTATCTGTTCCTCTTAAAAGTTGATTAAAATGATAGAGATTTGCGATGTCTTTAGACGCTGTGGTAATAGATTGCCCCCATCCAGATAATCTCGCAATACCCTCAGGGATCGATAATATTGCATTTCGAGTATTTTGAGATTTTAGAGACACCATTCATGTCATTAAGAACATAAATGTCATTTTAAATTTCAAAAAAGTTAACTCATCCTGAAATATATTAATTTTTCTGTATATTTCTTCAACCAGAAATGAAAAATCAAGTTTATTTTTAGGTCAGAACTTTACCCCAACATGAAAAGAATTTGATCCAAATGCTTGAGAAATACTCTCTATGTAATATAATCTTCATAACAGCTAATAAAAGTGCCAGATTTAATATTGCGTTTTATGAATTTTATTATCATCGTAGATATTGGTAATTGGAATTTCTGATTAAATTCCGCTAGAATCTACAACCTTGATGACTGTACCTCACTTTCTGAGCGTGATGACGGTCACGGCGTTATATGGAATGTTGACAGATTTACGACCTCCTAACTAGATGACCTATTGTTCATCCAACAGTGTTCCTGCTCATATTTTCCAGACAACTACTATTGCATGAAGCAAAGCGCTCCAATATGATAGTATAAGCCCATGCTAAGCTCCACGATTAATGAGACATGAAAGCCCTTGGAGACAATTAATATCAAAATATTGTTGCCTAATTCTAAATGGGTTTTCTTTTTACAGCTTTTATTTACGATCTCATCACTCTGCTCTAAGGCTCTGCAACCAAATTTAGAGCAAAATTAGTCTCGTACAATGGTGCTAGCAAATAATTTCCTTCGTTCGGACCATTTCTTATTTTGCCCCGGAAGGACCTGAACTGTTAGCGCACTATTTTATGAGCTGCGTAATATAAACAGTAAAACACTCGTGTATTAATATCAAAGTGTGAGTAAGTGAAGCGTGCGACTTCGTGTTATTGCAGTTTGAAGAATGTGTTAGGATAACGACGTCTTGCCTGCTATAAAATGTCCTTCGCTTTTTCAACTGCGGACACCTATGCCTCACTTGTTGAATTCAATGTTTTTTATGTGGGACTTTATTGAAATTATATAGGTTTGGTTTTAAAGAAGCATTCTCGGTTTATTATTCGATCTTTGTATATATATAAAAAATTGCAAATATTGCATTCCTGTCAATGTGATTTTGATGGGAAATTCAAATAAAATCTTAAAGTTGTAAGAAAAGTTTATGAAAAAGTCTGATTATTGAAATTTCCCACCTTAAAACCATTAATATCATATATTCCTATAAATATGATTTTGATAAAAAAAATCTTTTTACAAGAAAACTTATGGCGGTATTACCTACCGTATTAACATGTGAATGGGCAGTATTCCTATTGAGAGCAATTATAATAACATATTTTATTGCAAGAAATGTAATCATTAAATTAAATTAAAGTTACCCGTACTAATATTGTTTTTTAATGTATGGGTGATAACATCCATTGTGTCCGATCAAATTGAATGACATATCCATATTTTTGTTAACCAAAGCAGTGATACAAATAACAAATGTTATGCATTTCTACTAGTCCTTAGGATACCTTTAGCCTTGCGAGAAATGGCCTTGTTAATTTCGATCCCTGCCAAAGCAAAGCATTTAACATTTAGGGGTGTGCCTTCAAATCTTCCTTGGAGAATTCTAAATATTATCAGATTTCAGAAATGTTTAATTGAAATTTCATCTATTACCTCCCCATTAAATTGTATTCATTTCAATATGAAATAAGTCATGAATATCATTTCAGTTGTTTTCTTAAATGTCGTGGAAGTCTCGCAATCAACTGTTACCGGTGTTAAAGTCCATCGGTGAGATCTTCGTGTCGTGAAAATCCGTGACGTGACATCTTGCCGCTGGTATCGCGGTGCATGTACGAGACCCCGATATTGTTATGAGCAGGGTCAGATGTCAAGTCTGTAATTATACGAGCGCACCTAGACATGTGCATCGATGCACATGCACCATTGTTGCTGGGTAGGGCACCTCATGCGCACTCCTGACCTCCTGTGACCTCTCTGGAAAGTTATTACATTGCAGTTATCGAAGCTTTCCTACAAACAAAAGTCCAAATCAGTTCGGTGAATTGCAATAGCTGATGCATAAATGATTAGATTTCCTCCCGTTTTCAGATTTGCACAAACTTTTCAAAAGAGCGGGGCCCCATTTGATAATGACGAAATAATGCCCAAACGATTCGATATCCCATGATTCTGCAGTTTCGTATTTCTAAGTAAGACCTGCGGCGAATAACGTTTAGGGCCGCAGCAAATAATGTTAAGCGGCTGCGACCGAGTCGAACCATTTTGGAAAACACGGAATCTGTCGTAAATCTAGGTGGCTGGTGTCAGAAGTCCGCCAAATCGAACGCACTTGTCACACGTTCGTCACGCTTCATTTACCGACGGCAGCATTTTTCACTGCGATAACCAAATCGTCCAATTCTTTTCGCAGATGATGCAATTTCTAGTTTGGCGTGGAGGGTAGTTTATAACCTTCTTTTGATCGATTAAACAATTTCCAATGTCCGCACGTTGATTAACTCCCTTTACCGTGTACGTTGCCGCTCTCACGTTTGATGGACGAAAAAGGAAATGAGACAGAGACGAGGTGGGAGATAATCCCGCATATATTCAGTGCTCGCTCGTGCGGACACATTTCTGACGGGCAGACGACGCCACACAGATACAGACCCCGCGTCTAGCTCGTTCCGAAAAATTTGGAAGAATTTTTGCCTCGTCCTTCTTATCGGGACACGAGGAAATGGATGGCTTTTGCTCTGCGTTGTTTAGCTCCGGCCAAATCGTCCTGCGTATTATGCCAGACACATTGGACGTGTGCAGTCAATCGGAAAAAAGAATAGCTGCAATATCGCTAAGGACCGGGGAGAGAAGAGAGAGGAGAGGTGCCGGTAGAACCCGGTTACACCGTGCCGCTAATTGTTTTCACTTCGTTAGGTTTCACTTAAAACACAGGACTTTGATGACACCAGGCTCTCGCTGTATCTGCGCCTTGCGCGGCATTCACCACTAGGAACGATCTGCGCCCCATCTTAATTCGTCTCTCTTGCACCCATTACGTTCCACGAGATACCCTGAGCATCTGCTTGCATGATAAATTTTTAAAAACTTAAAATTGCTATTCCGTAAATTTGCGATTTCGGATTCACTCCCATTGTGTGAAGTCTGTTCGTTGACAAAGGAGTTATGATGCTATATTGGCTTTTGTGGACATGGTGATTTATTGTAATATTCTCGAAAATGGAAAGAAATGTTCTCAATCAAATAAATAAAAGCAATTATTATTCTTTTTTTTCTTCAATAAAATTGAGAATGAATTAGAAGGCAAGATTCAATATTATGTTCAATTTTTGTCTCTTAAATATTATGAGAACAATTTCTTTCTTGAAAATTAATGCTTGTAAAATATTTCTGCTATTAATTTAATACAACAGATGCAGTTTGCAAAGAATATTCATACAGTGATGTCTTTGAAAACATTGTTTTCAGTTATTTTACCATTATGGACATAGGTGTCAGAAAAGGTGCATTTTTTAGCCCTTTGTTTTTCCATATGTTTACAGAAATCCAGTGAGTTGATTGCCAAGATTCCTGTGATCATGCTGTCCATATCCTACAGAGGCGTCAAGTTTATTGATGCCAAATCAAAGGTTTGTGTTCACTACATTTTTTAGTTATTTTATCGTCGCAAATGGGTGAAAGATTCCCACAGCGACGTTAAACTCCATATTCACTCACTCACTAGTTATTTTATTTTATGAAAAATATACGAGTTTTTAAAATTCTGTTAACCATCATCCTGACAAAGGCAACTGCAGATGTGAATTAATTTAGGTTAAAATTTAAACCATGTTTGGACAACAGTAAGACCAGCATATTATTTTCATCATTTCATGCATTTTATCATCACTTACAATTGTTCATCATTTCAAACATTAAAATAAACAGTAAATTGTAAAAAAAGAAATCTGTTAAATCTGATATTAACCTTTTCATGAATGTAAATAACCTTTTCTATATCCAACATAATTGCCGGTAACCCTCTCCTTGCTGGATTAGGCACAGGCACTGCTCTTAGAGGCACATCTGGTTGCCTTCAGCATGGAGAGGGTTAAGAAAGTTAACGTGTCATTACTATATCGTTGGTGTATGAAAAATCTCCGCTGCAACATAAAACAATAAGTCACTGACATCTTATTTAGACGAGAAATAATTTGTAATTTTTACAATGCATTTTATTTTTCAAACTTTTGTTTTATTTTGCAGAAAGTTATCTGTGATCATGAAATAGCCAACATATTCTGTGCATGCCAGGACTCGGAGCATCTCAACTTCTTTGCGTACATCACGAAGGACAGAGAGACGCAGAAACACTACTGCCACGTGTTTAGTGTTCGTAGCAGGGTGAGTGTCTACATACAGATGTTACAATCATTAGTGTCCATTGGAATGTTTAGTGTCCACTGTCACATGTTTAGTATTCACAGCAGAGTGAGTGTCTATAGATGTGACAGTCATGTGTGGTGTCTGTTATCATGTGTGGTGTCTGTTATCATGTGTAGTGTCCATTGCAGGGTGAGTGTCTATAGATGTGACAGTCATGTGTGGTGTCTGTTATCATGTGTGGTGTCTGTTATCATGTGTAGTATCTGTTATCATGTGTGGTGTCTGTTATCATGTGTAGTGTCGATTGCAGGGTTAGTGTCTATAGATGTGACAGTCATGTGTGGTGTATGTTATCATGTGTAGTGTCCATTGCAGGCTTAGTGTCTATAGATGTGACAGTCATGTGTAGTGTCCATTGGCATTGCAGGGCGAGTGTTTAATGAGGCTACAATTGTGTGTTTAGTGTCTGTTGATATACTATTTTCTGTTTGTAAACATTTGAGAGACTACCAATACACATAATACAAATATTAGTAACACATCATGCAATGTGTATATAAATCAAGAATGCTACAAGTAAAAGGGTTAATAACACATGTAATGTGTATATAAATCAAGAAATAATGTAAAAACAAGTAAAAGGGTTAATAACACATCATGCAATGTGCATATAAATCAAGAACACTATTTTATTCGTTGTATAATGTTTCAAAGCTCTGAGTACGTTCATTCCCTCTGAAGAAAACCGTCCACAACAAGACGGCCGTATATTATCTCACAAGAGAGACAAACTGGCTGCAGGGAAAACCAACGCGAACATCAGTCATCACGCGCTATCATCACAGAAAATGTTTGCGGTGATGAAAAAGGGCGACACAGTTGTGCCACTAATGCATGGCGTTTGTCTCGGCCATAAGCCGAGCGTATACGTTTGCCAGTGCAATGCCGTGAAATCCTTCATGCATTCACGCCTAATGTAGGCCAGTTGTGAAATTTATTTATTTTGTCATCTCGTTTTGCACTTGCCGCTACGAGTGATGTATATACGTTGCCATGGTAATGTCGTTGTCTGTCATGTTATGAGGTCATGTGAATGTATGTCATGGTGAGGGAGGTGACAATTTATGTCTAAAATGTGGAATATATTAGATGTTATTTCAATATTTCAATATTTATTGAAATTAACATATTACAGTGATGGAATTCCAACCAGAATTAAAACAGCTGAATTGAAAATGAAGAGTTCTGTCCCTTTGACTGTAAAGGTCACATCGAAATCCATTGGATTTGATAGTTCATTTGTTCTTTATGTCAAGTTTTAAAATATTGGATTTATGTTAACAATCGATATGTTATGTTTTAAAATATATTTGTCATAAATATTTAAAATTTTAAATTATTCATCCGATATTTGAACAACTAGAAATATTCCAGTAATAATCTAGTTCTGTATGAAGATTTGATCCACTTTTTAGCTATTTGAACAAATTGTACCGTTCAGAATAATAGATTTAACCTTTTTATTATTTTGTTATTTATTATAGAGCGTGGTCATTGAGAGGCATTTATTTCCTTATGATTATAAAACTGACATTCATGTTAAAAGACATACACATCTATATACAATTTTTAATGATCAGAACATAATTTGGAAATTAAAAATTTAAAAACATTTTTCAAATTAATTAAATTGAAATATTTTCACATATTCTTAGAGATGGTAACACGTGAACTAAATAATATTTTCCATAAATATTGCCCCAAATTTCCATTGCCTTTATATGATATAAAGTTACATAAGTTATCATAGAGCTTAGCCTATCCTTGCCTTATCACAACTCATCCTGAGTTTCCTCCGATGGTTAAAGGAATCTATACTACTCGTAGAAGTAAGATTCTTTTGTTTACTGGAGAACCCCCTACTACCAAATCCAGTCACCACTGCCCCAGATGACCAGTGGCGTTGAAATCGTACAATGGACGTTTCGGACGTTCCTCTCTTTTGATCGCGCGCTTAGCGTCTCGGGGAACCCGGGTTCATAAGAAGACGAGACAACGATGACATGGCGACAATACACGGCGACCAAAGCGACAATGGACTGAAGCGGACAGAAACTTACGAGGACAGATGGCTCTGTCCCGCCCTCTTTTGTGCGTCCCGGCTTGGTCCAGCCCCAATTAGAACGGTGGGCATCATTTGGCTGCTAATAGTCCTTCATTAGAGCACCGATAGCCGGGCTGTGCCGTATCCAACCAGCGGTTTCCTGTCACAACCTGGCCAAGATGGATCAGGCTTTGTCGGCGTCGTCACAAACTGGGAATTGTTATAGATATTATGGACAACATTTTTAAAAGACCCACATTTGGAGGTATAAAAATATCGGATCAATATTTCAAGAGGATAATTAGCTTAGTTATTTTGAATATTGATAGAAATCTGGTTTCAAGGACTAATATGTTCAGGACATTGATGGAGGTTTACGAAAGACTTGTGACAAGTTGTGATATCACATTTATTTTCTTAATTTCTTAAAAATATTTTAAAATAAATATCTAAGGGAAAATAGTAAGTATTTGTGCTTTGAAATCTGGGATTTTAAAATCAAACAATATTGAGATCGGAGATTTGTGTCAAATCTCTGCTGAATTTAATATCGATTTTTCATTCGCCAAGAAATTAGAGTAATGATATAAGGAATAAAAGGAAAGAGAGTATTTAGAAATTGAACATAGCAAACTAAACATAAGTATCAAGCTAAAATATACATGTACATTGTCATAAGACTTGAAAATACTTTTAGGTAACAATTCTAACAATAAAATTATAATAGTTTAATTTCATATAGTTATTAGTAATAATTATTATTTAGTTTTATTTTCTCGTTAAGCCAGTTATTAACTGCCTGATGATGTCAGCATGGTTGCCGACGAAATGTCGTAATTTATCTTATATAGTTTTATATACATAGACATGTCATTTATATTTATTTTCTAGTTAGTAAATGTATGAAGTAAATATGTTCACTAGATCTCAGTACATTAATCAACAAACATTCATAGTCTATTCCAAGATTCTATTTAGATGGTCGTCGCCTATGGGTGAGATATTCCCGGCGCGACGTAAAACATTAATTCAATCAAATCTATTTAGATGAATGTGTTCCATTTCAAAGTCTGGGTACCGTATTTACAATGGAAATTCTAAAATGCTTCTTTTTTCTCTTCTCCAATATTTACACTACGACTGAACGTAATCTCTTAAACATACACATAGCGTATCAGTGAAATTAGAATAGGCCTGCTGTGATGTAAAACACTAATTCATTCTTAAATATAAACTTTTCCCTACATGGTATATAATGTCTATAATATAATTAACACTATGTCAGTAAATTTTATCATTTAATCCAACTCATTCCAAAGTAAATGAGTTTAAATTGCCATAACAAATTTCAAACATGACACCTTTCTTTCGAATGTTTACATCGTGACGTAAAACTATCCTCTTCCTATTCTCTTTCTCAGATAAAAATCTTACCCAAATTGCCGTAACTATAATAGAAACATCATTGTATCTTAACCGTTGTTATCAGTTTTAAGTATTTTATTTCTCGGTCTGGTTGCCACTCGTTGCCCCGAGCAGTGGACCTGACATCTCGTGAAACCGCTAAAGACGTAATATACATTAGTGAGGTGTCACAAACTGCTAAGTAGATGATCTACTGTTATGAGAGAAAACATCGATGAATAGTGCCACTCGTAACCTGGTTTGTCCATTGGCTCCGTGATTGCGCATGTAACGTCGTTATCGCTGCCTTATTACAGAGCGAGATCCAGAATCACGACGTAGCAATCGCGCGCTGAGAGAATTCCATGTTTTCTTAGAAAATAAGTTAGGAATAAGTAAATACGTCCAGAATGGAGGCATCCGAAACGGGAGTTAACTGGATAAGTCTAGAGTTACGTCCCTTGAACAACTGCGACGCGAGTGGAACGAAGAAGAACCTGGGTGGGACGATTGTGAAATGACGGACGTATAATTACCGCGACTATTTAGAGTTTACTTAGTCCCCACAATCGAGGAAGTTTGCCAAAGGGCACAAACCAAGCTTGGGAATGTTTTGTGCCGAGCCGACACAATAGGGGAGACGAATTTGCTTGAAAATTGTATGTAAACATTTTTGGTTGCTGCAGGGGTGGCAGAGGGGTACGACGGGTGCCATACAGCGAGGCATAGACACGGGGGTAACACGATCCCTCCAAATTTACCCATTGTTATGCTGTGAAGATAGAAGCTAATTGCAGTATACCGCGAGACGATACCTCAGGGTGTATCTTGGTGGGGGCCAGCTTAGATTGGAGACTTCTAAATTAACAAGGCAGTAATTCTATCACTTGCTTCGGACAGGTTTTATTTTGCAAATAATTTAACAGTTTTGTTCGCGCAGAGGAAACCCAGTACTAATGTCGGCGAGGGTAGGATTTCTTAACCGTATTGATAATTACGCGAGGCGACGCTCTGAAAGGGAATAGTTAAACGGGGATGAAGTGTCAACAAGTGTTTCGATTATGGCGCTAAGATTTTCTGTTCCGGGTGTCATCTTGACGAATTAGATAAACACTAACGATGGGGGACGAGTCTGTTGGGGAACCAGGCGAGTTTAACGCAGGACAAAGGTTTTCAGATCACGTTACAAATCGTGGACTTTCATACTGTTCCTACCCTCTGGCTTTAGCGGGGCTAATCCAAATCATATTTTGATTTCATGGGATTTTTATTCAGTCACGGTGGAGAATGAGCGAGGTAAAGAGACCTGTAATCTCGGCATTGCGGATTTACCGTAGATAATTGTTGGTAATTTTGTGAAGTCTCGGAGCTAAATGTTGTACACTAGAGTGGAAACATTCTTCTGCAGTGTGTCATATTTTATAAAGTCTTGTGTCACAGTTTACAAGATATGTGGGGCTGTTACACCGAGATCACAAGAAATGGCGTTTTGAATTGGTTTCAGACAAAGTCTAAGTGAGATATGTTGATGTAATAGATGTAAGTTGTTAAAAGTTATATATTGGAATGATGCAAAATAAAACCAAATAAATCTTCCTCTTTTATTATTATGGGTTTTTGGAAAGAGTGTTTGACTACTGAGAAGACAAGGAGTTTGAATCCAGTAATTTGTCTGTATGATATCCATTGTCCACCTAAAGGAGTTGATCAATTCAACCAGAATTCTGCATCCTGGTACAAATTATATTTTTTTTCAGAAGTAGAACATCAGTGGAAACTATCTAAATATTTCATATTCGGATAAGTTTCAGCACAAAAATATTACCAACGCTCGAGTAGACTTTAAAAAGTTTAGTTGTCAGGCGAGTAGTACCCGAGGAATTAGAAAATGATTTCTGCGATTCAAGCGTAATACTCTAAAGCCTTGGTGTAGCTTTTGATGTAACGCCAAAGTCCTTTCAAGATGTAAAGCCGTGTCCTTTTGATGACGGTCCTCGAAATATTTCATCACCGAATGTTTATATTTCCATGCAAACTTCTTGTTTTCAAAGCCAGTGTACCGTTTTCCTGACTCGGTCTCTTGTGATTGTCTCCCCTGCATCAAAAGACGTCACGTGTAAGGAATACGATTCATTTTGCCGCCTGGCGTTTTTGATAAATCTGGACATATCCGAGATTGTTTGCGCACGCTGCTCTGATGTGTGTATTCTAGCACAGCGGGAAGTCAGAAGGGAATATGATGTCGAACACGTAACATGGGGAAAAAGTCTGGGGAGGGATGCAAGCATGAAAATGTATTAGGTACGCTCGACGAACCAGAGACCATGTGTGTCGTAGAGCTATGCGACATTCGCACGCTGGGGAACGGCATTTCGCCTTTTAGCAAATTGCGTGACAAGGGTCGGAAATAAAATGTTACTTTCTAACTGATGAAGTGACATGGAGAAATTTCATGCTCATTTGACGCGCTTTTGTGTACATATTTTTTTCGGGGGTCGTGAAAATATGGCTGACTTCTTTCAATTTTGACAAGTGGTGAATTTCATGAAACATGGCATGGAGAATGATGAAGGGATTGTCTTCTTTGTTAATGTTCAGTTAAACTTAACAAATTTATTAAATTTCATCGCAAAGCTTTATACAAATTGTTGCTTCTTTTTTTTCTTCCCATTTTTTTTTAAGCGTGAAAAATGTTTAGCATTTCCCTTTTAACTTTTGTAAAATTGTTCTCTAACATCACAGCTTTATGATAAAAGAACGTGTGTTCTTTCTTTCATGATGTTTCTACTCGTATTATCATACTTCAAGAGTAACTTAATAAAATTAATGTACTGCCGAAGTCACCACATTAATCTTAATGAACATGATAGTGTCCACCCCATAAAATCTATTTGAAATCTTTAACCTATTGTATTAGCACTTCTTTTTCCCATCCAAATTTAACATAAGAAACAATCGCGAATCAGAATTGAATCATTATTTAATCATTTAATGGACAACGGGTCTCGATTTACTCGTGTTAGAACACATCAGGCATTGTTGGGCTGTCTTTTTACATCACCTATCGACTGGTTTCTATGATTCATATTCAACTTTCTGCGGTGCGCGACCGCAACATTTATGAATATTATTTAATCTTGTTTATGGTGACGCGTGCATCGCATGTGATTGACACCCTAAATCGAGTCGAAACAGAATCAGGCTGACATTTTATCCCCTCGCTAGTATTCATATATGCTGACCACAACGGTTACTGTTTTCGCGATAATGTTTCCTCTTTGTCCAGAGATTGTTTGTGTATTGTCCAAATATTGTTTGCATTATTGTCCAGACATTGTTTACCTATTGTCCAGATATTGCCTCCATTATTGTCCAAGTACTGTCAGGTCTGACAATATCTTATTATACCAGTTGGTGCAGCCAGGGATGTGTTTTGTGAGCACACTTATTAATTTTGTGGGATTATTTTTTCTTTTTTTTCGTGCAACCACATTGGTCTTGTTTCACATCTTGTATAATTGAAGCTATATTAGCATCTTAATGTCGGAGGAGTGTGCTGAGTTGCGTTTGAGGTTTTTGAGGTCAGTTTTTGACAATTGTGTCCATTTCTGTATGTTCCCAAGGCGACAGATTGCTAGAAATTATCAAGTGTCTTTGGATATCACCCGGAAGGATTCAGAAATCATCTGTTGTGTCTTTTTATAACTATTATTGGAGGATTAATTTATCGTAATGAATGAAATCATGCATGACACCAATACCACACAACCATTTATGATTATAGAAAGATGAATGAAAAGAACAATCTGTCGCAGGTTTACATGATAAAGTTTTGTTTTGTAAATATGTGTCATGTGTGATCTAGTGGATGAATTAGTCTTGGACAATTTCATTTATTTCTGAAATATTTAAAAAAGAAATTCTACTTTCCTGTAGATAGATTCTGATTCAAATCATATTTTAATTTAATGTTGTTTTTTCTTCAAATTTTGAAGGAACAATGTGTTGAACAGTACCGGTGTGATTTTATTACTTTAAATTCATGAAAAATATTTGTTCTCTTAAGTAAACAAATAGAAAATAGAAAAACACTTAAATATGTAACAATTTTCAAGAAATAACAATCTCAAATCAAAGAATAATTTCCAGTTTCTTTCATCGTAGTTTCTCCCTGCAGTTCTTGTGTCACTTCCATCGTTAACCCAACATTATTATAAAGCAGGAGTCACCATCATGACACTTCTCCAAGCACTCATCGTATCATAGTCCCATCGTCATCCCATCGTCAGGCCACTTCCGAAGGTATTGTCCCCCTGTCTGCGACGAGTTTCGACTCTCGGAATTCGGAAAACATCTTGCCCGGCCCCATTGTTCCGCTCCCAAGTACGCCATTGACATTTGGAGTCTCTGTCGTTGCTAATTGTTGACCTGGAGTGCTGGTCACTTGACTGTCCAGTTGTGCAAGCTGTCCGGTCTCGACGGGTCCGAGACCGCGCTATTATCACCATCCTCTCCGCTATTTATAAGCCCCCCGAGTGTCCGATGTTGTGAGTCGCGGCATCTGTATGGCCGGTCATTGTTTAGATCGTCATCGCCGGACCCGCTCTTTCCATAACTCGCTTGACCTCCCGGCTTTTAAAAACTGTGGTTTTGTCCCGAATCGCAGGAATTAATTAAACGTGGCCCATAGCTGTTTTTCCGAGAAGAAGGGGGGGACGGGATAATGGATGCTGCGTCTGGATTCGTAGAAATGTCCACTGAAGCGAGGTTTCCATGTCTCCAGTCGGAGCGGGGGAATCACTTCGTCCACTGCACCGGAAAATTTTGTCAATCACTTTTCTGACCAGGTCATTGCTTAATTATCTTTGGTTTGACTGATGGCATGTGGCCGTGGTCGGTTCTCATTCACATAATTTATCACAGGACTATTTTAACACTGGACTAGGTGCCAGACTTTTATGATGGTCTGTTGGTCTTGACCTCGGTTTTGATCTCGGTCTTGATCTCGGTCTTGAGGAGGTGTCAAGAGAACCCGGGTTTTGCATCACGACCTTGGGAGCGATTTATTCGCAAACTTTTTCTTCTGCGTTACCTGCCGAGATGTAAAATAATAATTCACTCACTCACTTAATTACAGCTTAGTCATTCCATAAACCAAAACAGAATACGTACCTCAAGTTGTGGTAACCCTCTCCCCGATGAAGAGCAGTATCTGTGCTTATTCCAGCAGGGGGAGGGTTAAATAATAATTCACTCAATCATTCAATCATTCAATCAATCATTCACCGAGAAATCCATGAATTTATTTTTTAATAAAAATTATCTAATTCCTCAACTTCTTTACAGGAAATCCATCACAGATTTTCCATTGTACTAGAATTAACTTTGACAGTTTTGCTAAATGATTTGAGACTTTTGATATGGTTTTCTATTTTACAAGACACTACACTGTTATTAGATACATCTTGGGTTACACGAAGTATTTCGGAAGACTTTATTTGGCAATATGTTCTAAAGAATTGAGATGGTATTGTTTGAAACAATACCTGAACATTCAGGTGGTATTTATTGAAAAACATGAATACACAGCCCTCTCCCAGCTGGAGGCAACTGGAGATGCCCTAAAGAGCAGTGCCTGTGCCTAATCCAGCAGGGAGAGGGTTAACTATAATCCTTGGGCTAGTTGTATCAGCTGAGGCTCTAGTTATTACACCATTACGTATGGGTGAAAGATTCATGCTTGTACATAAAACAATAATTCCCTGACTACTTATTACAGGTTTCCCTCCCATCGTATCCAAAGCCTTCATGACTGTAACGATGTGATTTTCTTTGGCAGGAATTGGCAGGGGAGATAATCCTTACGCTGGGCGAGGCTTTTGAGATCGCCTACCAGATGGCGCTCAAAGAGAGGGCGGAAGAAGATGCGATAGAGTTCGAGAAGAAACTGATTCCAAGTGACCAGGATGACACCACGAGTGCGTCGTCGTCGAAAGCTTCCCTCAACACCCTCTAGCCCTGACATACTGCTTATCTATACTGCTGTCTTTCCCCGTGCAATGTAAGTTTATGTTCAGCGTTATAAAACCTCAAAAATACCTAAACTTTTAAAGCTCAAGACACCGAGATTACGAAACATTTTGAGTATGATTTCATGCTCGAGCTCAGAGTTTATATGGGGATTTAGTTCGGCTATGGGTGAGATATTCCCGCTCCGACGTACAGCATTGTTTCATCCAATATATGGGAATTTGTGAACAAACCTTTGAGTTGAGCATGAAATCGTACTCAGAAAGGTTTTGTAATCTCAGGGTCTGGGTATCGTTTCTCGAAACTCTCTTAGCCGCTAAGCCTAAGGGACCATAGCACTTTCTTTGCCGATAGCTAATACATTGCCAAGAGAGTTCTATGGTCCCTTAGCGGCTAAGAGAGCTTCGAGAAATGATACCCAGGTACTTCAACAAAACTCCCGTCATAACTACATAAGGTCATTATGCTGGTCCGAAAAACTCAGTCCGTCTGGGACCGATGGACTGACACTGTGTCTGATAGGACCATAACCATTGAACAGCGCGAATCTGAATTTCAGATTTCAATATTACAGTAGAGACCTTTAAGTTTGTCCACACTCCATTTCCTGCCTGTCCTCACAGCATTTCACATGAAAACTCACTTCTGCACTTTCTAACTTACACTCTTCCTGCTGATCGTCGCAAATGGGTGAAAGATTCCCGCAGCGACGTTAAACTCCATATTCACTCACTCACTCTCCCCGCTGAAGGTGAATTAAGCTGCTCGATCACATGCAGAAATAGAGCACTTTGATTTTATTCAGCAGGGAGAAGGTGGCAACAAAATTATGTCCAACAAAATACCAGTGTCAGAATACAGATAAGACAGAATATAGATGTGTCGGAATACAGGTGTGTCAGAATACAGGTGTGTCGGAATACAGGTATGTCGTGGGTATTATGATACAGGGCATCGAGCAGATGGGTTTGAGTAGCAAATCTGGTTTTCATCAACGACATGTTTATACTGGATCTCATCCATGGAGGAATAATAAATCACTATTGAATAGACATCTGCCTTGAATAAACACTGGGACTTCATACAGTAAGGCAACGCGTTTTGTTTATTATAGCATTACAAAGTAAGAGGAGAGTATTTGAAAGTATCGAGATTGTAATGAGATTATTTAACAGTATTGAGATTGTAATGAGATTATTTAACAGTATTGAGATTGTAATGAGAGTATTTAACAGTATTGAGATTATTGTGAGAGTGTTCAAGATGAGCAAAGTGTTGCAATTTCAAAAAGATAATTCAATGAGAATATAGTTGAGGTGAGCTTATTATTGAGATTGCAACAAGAGTATTTTAGATGTAAAAAGTATCGAGATTGCCCAAGATGAACATTTGAAATTGTTGAGAATTTGAGTTGCTAATTATTGAGATTGCTGTGAGATAATTTCAGATGAGCAATTTATTGAGATTGCAACAAGAGTATTTTAAATGAACCAAGTAATTGAATGCAATAAGAGCATATTTGAGTTGAGCCAAGTATTGCGGTTACTGAGTATTTGAGACAAGTAAAGTGTTGAGATTACTGTGAGAAATTTTCCATTTCTAGATATAGATCGCTGGTAGGATTTTCCCATGGAAACTCTCTGGAACGGAGAAGTCAATATCTGACAGCCTCTAGCAATGCTCACCGATTATCCAATGTTCGACACTGACCTATCTCCATTGTGATTTGTTGCATTGCTCGCTGTGTGTGACTGAATTGCGTGAAATGAATCGAGTCCTGATTCAATCATACATGAGTCATTGAGCAAGTTCAACATATCTTTCTTTTGAAATCACTGGACATATTGCATGTTGTAAAGGAGTCCGTCTTCTCAAATCAAAAGCAACAATACACCGGCGGCCTTTGCGACACAATTAATACAACCGGGCCCAGTTACAAATAAAAAGGAAGTCGAAGTATGCGCGTGAAAAGAGGCAAATATAAATTGAAAAGTCTGCCGACCAGCGTTTTTCCTCTCTGATTAAGCTGTTTTATGAATTTTACAATTGTACGACAACAATACAATTTACATCCCACACTTCCATTCCATTCTGGTCGTAGTCCACTCGTTATTGAATGAGAAAAGAAGTTACGAGTTCACGCTTAAAGGATGTTCGCACAGTGCCGGAAAGTGAGGGTAGCCATATTTGTAATAACCCCGAATCCGAAGACGGATTGTTTTCTGTTTTGTCAGTCTCCGTCGGTTGTTAATCTTTATATGCGGGGTATGTGGGTGCTCTAAGAAAAAAATAAAGAAAGTACAGACAGCTCATACAAATTGGAATGGGTCGTTCTTCACCGGATAAATTCATCTTCATGACAGGTTACGGGTGAGCTTTAACTAGCAGATGTGGCCTGGTATAGAAACTGCTGGTAAAACTTCACCATGGAGCAGAGGGGCTTTAACAACCCTCTCCCACAATTATTTGTCTGTGTTCTTTCAAAGTCTTAGATCCAAGGACAACTAGGATCTGGTTTTTTTTTGTTCGTTTTGACAAACCGTTTTTGTCTTTCCTGTCACCGCAATTGTTTTGTCTGTCCATCCACTCGTCCCCAGATCCCCAAAGCAATAAATATGGTCTGGTTTTCTTGCTGAATTGAAAATCTGAGTTTGATTCTGGTAACAAGGCTGCTTGTGGCTTAGCAATGCACATAACAGGAAAGGAGGATAACTCTCGAGGACACCATTAATCAAAGAACATTAAAGCATGGCGAAAACACATTAGAGCTCTCCTTTCAATGGAGGATCGTTTTCTTGTAAATGATGTCACGGTCACCATGTGTTACAGATCAACGAGGTATTGTCGTCTTGATGCATGACATCTCCACGAGACGGGAATTCTCGTTGTGAAAATGCTCAGGGGAGGGGATGGGTAGGTGTTTGACGCCCGATGAGGGGAGCTCGGACCAGGTTTTTATGGAGTTGTTTGAAGGAGGGAAAGCGCATAATTGTCCATTAAATATCTGTGCATTGAATTGACTGAGCATGCGGGTAGCACTACCGACATCGCTGGTGCCATAACGAAGACGGTCAAATTGGAAAATGCCGAGTGAATGGAACAGGAGAAATTACTCAAAAGGCGTTGGAAGCTGTGGATTTCAAAGGATCGGTGCATGTAATTAGCATACATTGGAATCCAAATTGACAAGATTAATCTCCCAGATGATAAATTAAACGTTAATTGAGAAGACATACACAAGGGCGCGAACGTCTTCTTTCAGTCAGTTTTCGGCGTTTTCTCGTGATGTATGACTTTCCAACTTCGAACTGGATGGAAACGTAGATTAACGCAAGCCCTGTCATAGAAATGAACACTTGTGTGAGAAATTGTTTTAGGTCGTCATTAATTCTGGCTTTAATTCCGTCTTCTCATTTCTTTTCTCGCGCGCCGTTTCTTAGCTACCTATTACTACACCTTACTTAGACTGGGTCGGGACAGCAGAATAGATATCAATCAAAAGTCAATTTCCCAAAATCATTACGTTCACGGACGGCATTATTGTTTAACACTCGTACTAATTATAATGTTACAGTTACATTGCTTTTGTGATTTATTATTAATGTTCAAATTTATCTCGCCAAAAAATGCATATGTTATATTAATTAATTTATTTTCAGATTCGTATATTTATTGTTTTGTTTTTTTGTTTGTTCCAGGTTATATTCCAACCTTGCTGATAATGTTTGACCAAATGAAGAAAAAACAAGTTCTCTAATGGAAAGCTATAAATTTAATATGTTATGTTCCTTGGCCAAAGTTTCACAAGGCAACATTGTAGCACTGATATCATCGTGTGACACGGCCTGTATAAGTTAGGATACAAACCTGATGTCATAGGTGATAGATGTATGGATCTGGGCATATTAGATTCTGGTCCAAAAATACAATGTATTATTTTCCACTTTTAAACACTTTAACGAAAATTTTCAACTACACAATTATTGTTTTTACTGTTGAAGAGAATCAGCAACATGAGTATGAATTCTACGAATTCTTTGGACCTGAAAATGGATGGAAATGATAACTCAGAATAATACTAAATGGCGTGATATAGAAGTAATGTTATTTTTCCTGAAAAGTTTGCATTCTATAACGTTCTTCATTTTTCAATTTTCTTAATATTTTTCTAATAATTCAAACAGCTACACATTTAATTATTTTCTCCTGTTTGAATTATTAGAGTAATTATTGTATTGAAGTACGATATGTAAGTTTTGTGCTTTAGCCTACTTACAAATAGAGAATATTTAGGTCTGTTTCCCATATGGCTTCTATTATTTTTCTATATGTTTCTATTAATTCTATTAAATACTTCATGAGATTATATCTTGACCATGTAACTAAGCATTTCTCATGTAACTAAGCATTTCTCATGTAACTAAGCATTTCTCATGTAACTAAGCATTTCTAATGAATATAGAGTTTAAAATATGCTATTTGACCAATACTATTTAACAGTTGATTGGAATTCACTGTAAATCATTCAATTTATTGACACATAAGTGTTCATTGAGCATTACATCTTGTTTATCATTCATCATAATTCATCAAGTTTTCTTTTATTTTATATACTGTCAAGATTATTTTCAACCTTATGAATGACTTTTTAGGGGCAGTTAAGGTTATTAATTTCTCGTCCTTTTTTTCCCCACATATCTTTTAAAGATGTATATAAATACTCATGATGCTGTAGTATGTTATTGTTAATTATTGTGTTCGAAGTGAATACTTTTCATTATAACTGAAAACGTATTGAAAATTGTTGATATCGCAGATTTGTCATTTTTGTGAATAGAAATTGAGAAGCATGTATCTTGTAGAGGGTTTTACCATTCCATTCCTACTATACTGGCTGTATGATAAACATGTAGTGTATGATTTTTAAGAGTTATTTATTCACAAGAATTGTTATATATCTCGTTAGAGATTGTTTTATGATTGTGTATGGTGTCTATGCTATTTGTTCGTTTTATATACTGATCTCCAAAAGAAGGTGTGCTCATATTACATGCTTACTTCAAACGCTCTGTCATAATAGTATGGCAAACAAATGTCATGCATATGAAATAAATAAGTATTTACATTTCTCATGGAATCTTTCATGAATATTAAATACATAAGTGCTTGCATTTCTTATTGAATTCAAAATAAAATGACTATTCATTTATCAAATTGAAAGTACTGATTTTTATATGCATAACTATTTGTGTTGAAGCATGTACTTAATACTGAATTATTTATTGTTCAAATTTGTATTTCTTTTGGAAAATTAGTATGTATCTATGTAAAACAAAAGATCTGCAAGAATGTATGCATTTTTTTGTACCAAATTTTGCCTTCTGACCGGCAATTCACAAAATTGTTCTAGTAGTTTGGGCCTAAATCAGAGAATGTGCCATGCTCTTACCATAGCAGAAAATGTTTATTCCCAAATTATAGGTATGACTCTTTCGTGAAATGCTCGTCTGAATTATTGAATATATACTCATTGTAATAAATCTGTATTTACCCAGAATATTGAGACCTGTTCCTCATAAAAGTTGATGACTATTTTTCATTATGTGCCATCTTGTCTTGTAATGAATGTCCATTTTGATGGTCAAATTCTTTAACCTTCCTTTGGAAGACGATCGTAAATGCTGAATAGAGTGATTAATGTATATAATGAATTTTATTAAAATAATACTAATAATGGCCACTTATTATGCACCAACTCCACCCTGTAAGGCAAGCTCAAAGCACCACATTATTATTCCCTTGTCAATAGATCAGTGTGCACAGTGTTCCTTCTCAACTCCCTGGAGAGTATACAATACATAATTCTTACTTGATCAATACCAATCACGGCCAACTCTGTTTCATTGGCTCAGATGGTCATGTGTCAAACTACAAAACCATAAATTCTGAGTTCTATTCCCATACAGTTGTACAGAATCTTAGTACGGAATAATGTTTGATTGCATAGTGAATCTATTCCTGTAACCCTTGCTTCAACATCATCATCAGCCATCAGTAAATTAACGTCATATCGCTAAAATCTGATCTCTGA
Source organism: Lepetodrilus galriftensis (assembly GCA_032361785.1). NCBI lineage: Eukaryota > Metazoa > Mollusca > Gastropoda > Lepetellida > Lepetodrilidae > Lepetodrilus > Lepetodrilus galriftensis. The sequence goes on from JAUTBZ010148115.1 coordinate 20,739, forward strand.
AAGTACGGACAACCCAACTCGCTATTGCCGAGAGCGTGCGATCTCTGACCATTAACCTTCCCCTTGCTGGCGGCGACTGGAACTGCCCTGTGGCACCTTAGTTCTGGTTGGTCCAGTTTGGCGAAGGCTTGTCCGCTATCGGCATTCTGAGTTGGCGCAGAGGGTGTGTTTATTCCAAGGATGAGATTGTCTCTATTACTAACTGTACATACTACTGACTAACATAGACTACAATTGACTAATATTGACTAATGTTAACTAATGTTGACTAATTTAGTACGTAATGTAAAGTGCAACTTGAGGAAAGTCAAGGTTAGTAGTTGACCTTATTAACCCTCGCCATGCTGGAGGTAACCAGAAATGCCTTAAAGAGCAGTGTGTGTCTAATCCAGCAGGGAGAGGGTTAAAGAAGTTCCATTGGCAGAACCTAGATTGGTATGTGTATGTACCTGCTATAGTGTGAAATTACGGAAATGGCATAAACTTTCTCTGTAGTTCATATTACTGAGATCGTCAAACATAGATTGGTCACTAGTTATGTTGGTCTACATGCATTAAGTTTAATTGTATTGCATTTGTTGAAGTTCCCACTGGCAATATGTGTTGGGCTGGCAACGTGAACATGTAACTTGATGAATATATAGTGGTTAGTGCAAGTGATAGATGTGAAAATAGTTAACATTACGGCTAGTTCTCGTAAAAAAATGTTGAAGGCAATTCTTCTGACCTTTTTTCCGTTCAAAAATGTTTTTAAAAAATAGAGACTATATTTAAAAGTTATATATGAATTGCTTCTAATTTAAATAGATTAAATTATTATTATTTTTTTTAATAGATATTAATTGCTGGCAATTTCATGGCACTTTTTTTCTCTTAACAAAAATGTGTTTTTTTAAATATTGAAAAAGAAATTTCAATTTGCAATGACAATTTTATGGCATGACAATCTCAAGATGGCTACCCTTCAACCCAGAGAGTCTACTTAAAGTCTTATGTCAGAACTGTGCTAAGCAATGTGCACTGTTTACTTACTTACAGCATAGACCCATGGTTAGTGTGTCAGACCACACAACCAGTGATCCGAGTTCAAATCCTGTTGGTGATAGTAGGAGGAAGATAGAATCATATCTATGGACAACATTGTCCAACGTTAGAGGACCGAGTAGATGTCTGTACATAAAGTTTCTATGCCATCTACCATGGCTTCTGGGTTTTACTGTAGTACTTAGCTGTTACAGGTTATCCTCCCTTCAGAAACAGATCACTGCCATATCACTGGAATAATGTGAAGAATATTTTAAAGCGGCAATTAATTTTTTTTCGTTTTCCTCATTCAAAACATTGTGCAATCAGAACTATGTAAATATTATTGAATTTCAATCTTTTGTTGCAAATATTTTTTGTTAATTATATACATATTAATTATTTCTGTTTTATTTTATGGCACATGTAGATATATTTACAGTGGGCTGTTTGATACAGTGTTCTTATCAGATATGGAAAATATGTGTATATAGCATACTAAAATATTAGATATATAGAAAGTATGTGTGTATATAATACTAAATATTGCTACTACAGTGATCATTAAACAATGTGCTATACATACTGATCAAATAACTTATTATCAATAATTAATAATGCAGTTTCATATCTGTTAATAATACAAGGTTTTTTATATATATATTACCAGTATATTAATATTAACATTTATATATTCTTTTCACTAAACTTGTTCAAAGGGCATGGTAATTTAATGAACATTTGCACCTTACCTTGTTAAGCATTATTCCTAATCATGCAAGTATTTTTCATTGCAATTAATATACACTCTTCTGTCTCTTGAATAATACTTTGAACAGAAACTCTTAAATTTGAAGGATCTCTTTTTAATTCACAATACATGTTCCAATACGTATGTTACATTTGACATTTATTAAGGTATACTCACTTTCATAAACTAATAATATTCTCCATTTTAACAATTCTTCAGAAAACAAATATGATGTACATAATTCGACCACTTCTACAGTATAAATTATTATGAACTTACATAATGACAGATTGAATCATAATGACAGAGATTGAATCGTGTAGAATGTGTGTACTGTGCTATGTCGGAGATAATGGCGACAGAGATATGACAGTCTGTCTTGTATCTCCTCATTGGCTTTGTTTGTATAGGATGCAAACCCAATAAAAATAATAATAATAACAATCGTGGAGGTGTTAGAGAGTTGTTGATTTAGCACTGATGGCGGCCTGGAGAAAAGACCCGGATGTTCTACATCAGTTCCCGTGGTCTCGTCAGAAGACGTCTGTTGACGCACTGATGGCGGCCTTGAAGAAAGACCCGGATGTTCCACATCAGTTCCCGTAGTCCCGTGTCAAAGACGTCGGTGATAATGTTTTAAAATGTTATGTTTACATATTTTGAAAACTTGCAACATGATGGGTCAAATAAACATAACACAGTGAAAGACCAGCTGTAATAGACAATCAACAGTTTACTGCAACATTCTGCAGCGCTACGGATGTTGCGGGTTTCCTCCTGCCATAAACTGACAGATCGTAAGTTAAAGCATCTTGAACCCGACTCTAAACCCGAATACAAAACAACAACAGCAACAACAATCACATAGAAAGAATGGAATGGGAAGTGATCCAGCAACAACCCATTGGTAAATACATGTACACCTTCCCACCTGTATTGTAGTAATAGACCTCGCATATAACGGACTCATTGGGACCGGCTATTACTGTCCGTTATATGCATATGCCGCAATTAGCGTTAGGTATGACTTGGAACTTCAGATTCAGTCCGTTATATGCGAGGTCCGGTTTATCAGAGGCCGGTATATCCGAGGTTTACTGTAAATATACAATAGATTGAAATTGGATCTGTTGGAACACATTTCAGTCGCAACAAAATACGATGCATATTCCTTACACCTGGCTCCGATATAACGAAACTTTTTTAGTAGAAACTAATGCTTAACTCGAGGTGTTATTCATAAATCTTTATAAATAAAATAAGCTTGAGCATGGAATCGTATCTTTAAAAGTTTCGCAATCTCGGGGCGAGGGCAAAGACGCTGCAAAACGCACGTTTTCTAGTTTCTACGCACTACTTGGACACTGTTTATAATGATAAACTGTTGTATGCCCACATAATACGCAAAGACAAGTCAAGTGAGTCTTCAACAGTTACAGCAAGACATTTATAGTATTTATATTCTTGATAAAACCCTCAGTTCCTGGCAACAGATACAACAATAGTGTTCAGAAGAAGCTGGGGACTTCAGGGCACTGATAATGGAGCATATGCAAAACGTACGTTTTCTAGTTTCTACGGACTACTTGGCCACTGTTTACAACGAGAGGCTGTTATATGCTCACACAACACGTGAAGTGAGTCTTCTACAGTTAGAAGAGTACGTTTATATTATTTAATATCTGGCGACAGATACAACAGCTGTCTTCTGAAGAAACTAGAAGCAGACGACATCACCTCCCGTTATTACCATTCTGGGAAAAGAATCGCCAACTCTAAACGTCGCGGTGATAACGCCATCCTCTCCAAAAATGGCGCGAACATATTTCATCGTCTGCCCAGCCACCTCCGCGCAGACTGGAACCAGTGGAGCGGACGAGAAATGCGCGCCGACGGCGACGTTTTAGCTCCGCCGTCTATCGGCTGTGAACCGACGGCGGCCATCAAACGACAGTTCTTCACGGCTCCAACCAGTTTCTGTGAAAAATCCTAGGAAGGCATCTTAGTGCTAGGGTATTAACGACGGCTGTAACTTGGTTTGGAGTACGTGGCGTGCTGAACCGTGACATCATTTTGGATGTTGGAGTCAATGCAGTGACACCTTTGAAGGACGTGTGCACGTGTTTTGGCGGAATAAACAAATGTGTTGGGGGAAAAAAGGGGAGAGAGAAAGACGAGGAGAGCTCCCATTACTGCAGACTACACACATTTCTTTCCGTTTGAATTTAGAAATGTTTATAAAATATGCTATTGTATACATACTTCTCTACTTCATTCTAAACGGACAGATACTAATTACATTCTATGTTGTATTATCACTTTCGTTATATTTCATGACGACCTTTGCACAAGATTGAACAAAACGCCAAGAAGAAATGGTCCTCTTCCATATAACGATACGTAGCTATATTTCAACACCCATTAATTAATTAATGTATTTATTAATTTATTATAGTTATATTACTATTTGTGGTAGGGCCTACTTTAACATTTAATATATATAACAACATATATATATAGATGCGTATACTAAACCTTTATTTTTTCGTTCTACGACAACAACAAATAGCATTCGGTGGTAGTTATTTTACTCTCCCGTAGTCTTAATTCATTTATTAATTAGCCATTCCATTCACACATGTCACATGCTTCCTGAAATCGGACACAAGCTAAGAGATAAATATTAGTCGATGTCTTGCGTCCCAAGACAGTCGTAAACTAGACCAAACAAAACATGCACTTTCCTGACAATATCTGCGTATGCGCAGACCCCTGCATCCCGAAATGTTCTATACCCGAGAGGATCTGTCTTTATAACAAGGCGTCTCAGATGGTTGGCTCTCTATACGGAGGACAAATCGTGCCAAATATTAGCTATTAATGAAGGTGATGGCTAATGAGAATTTGATTACGGCAGGGAGCGTCATATTCGAACCAGAATAGGATCTACTTTGTCATTTTTGTTTCTTTGTGGGGCTAACAATGACTTCAAACGAGGAATGGCATTTGTCGTCTTCAGTAAATAAGATACCACAACTAGGTACACGAGACATGTAACGTAACTGTCCATAGGTATACGCTATATATTTAATCGATTGTGTACATTACACGTGAAATGTTCAATGACAGTGGAATGTAAAGTCGCATTACATAGGAACATCCGCTAACACGCAAGGCGCCGTTTCACGAAGCTCTCGTATCCGCTAATTTACGTGACGGGTATCGTTTCTGCTTCTCAGTTTAGGGCAGAAGGAAACCCACAACATATGTAGCGATGAATGTTGCAGTAAACCTGCGAAAACCGGCTGGTACTGACGATCCAAGGCTGATAACATCGGCGAGATATGTAAAAGTGAAATTACCCGACGGTTATCCAGTATATCTGGTCATTCTGTTATGTAGTAGACGCATGTTGATATTACCTGCAAGGAAATGTCAAATGTCTCTATAGGCCTAGCATCGCCATTCTAGACTACGCACTGAAAACAACATACACTAAATGAATCATTCCGAATAGTTTGACTATGGTTATTATTAAGGAACAACTATATATTCTTTCCTCAAAACTCAATCAAATCGCAGACTTAGCCAGAAAATCTAATTATGACTATTTCTAGTCAGTGCAAGGTCAAGCCGAGAGAGCCTCGATCACCAGTTTCACTAAGAAACTTTAAGCCAGAATTCGCGCAAAATATTAATCTCAATACTGCATAAAAGTCATGAATGCAATACACTGTATTTACATTTAGGAATTAGCGCAGCAGTTATAGAAGGAAGTTTTCCCTTGCAGCAGTTATAAGGAAATTTTCCCTTGCAGTTTTAGCATATATTGTTTGTATATCATCCATAGAAACTTTGGCATAGCAGGTCGTCTTGTTCTAAATCATCTTCGTGAAGCACCACCCAGATCCTGTAAGTAGATTATAAACTTGGCAAAATCCGGCTATTTCCTAATGCCTAATAAGTGAAGAAAGCAGTAGGATTATGTGCAGATTATTATGTCATGGGTAATTCGATCGATCCATTAGCAATTATTAATTAGATATGATAGGTTTTTGAAAAAAACGTTCCCCTAGCGAGATACATGTGTGGCCTAACCGACTCCTGTCCTGTGAAATATTAAAACTCTCATTTGCAAAACCTTTTAAACTCGTATGGTTAAGACAACTAGACGGATAAATTTCTCGGGGATTATATGGGGACATAAACTGTGTGTTCTCTCTCTCTCTCTCTCTCTCTCTCTCTCTCTCTCTCTCTCTCTCTCTCTCTCTCTCTCTCTCTCTCTC
>JAUTBZ010148116.1:0-12018 GCA_032361785.1 Lepetodrilus galriftensis
CTGTGCATGCATTGGACAAAAAGTACAGACAGAACAGCGAGAAAGGAGCAGCCCCCTGTCCAACACTGTCAATGGAACACCACCTAGGGCTGCTTGATATGTCAAAATGCGGCTAGCCGCTTTGAAAGATGCACACATATATCGACGCGAATAAATCAACCTGGGCCCGAGAGTACGAAACTTTCCGAGTACGATTTCATACTCAACTCCGAATGTTGTTCATAAAACGTCACGTGACGTCATAATCTGAGCACAAAAACGTACTCGGGCTATGACGTCGCACGACGTTTTATGAACAAACTTCTGAGTTGAGTATGGAGTCGTACTCGGAAAAGTTTCGTAATCTCGGGGCCAGGCTCACTTCTGTCAAGCTGAAATGCACCATTCATCAGACATCGCTGCTATACTATAGTTGGCTAGAAAATTGCCTGGTAGCTTGCAAATATAACAATCGAGCCACCAGAAGTACCTTCAACGGTGCATGCCAAACCAAGCAGGTTTGCCAGAAGAAACGCCATTATTCTTAAATATCCTATTGTGAATGCAAGCCCTGTTTATCCATCAAGCTTTGCATACATGGCAGGCATGCAAATGGACAATGGCGTTGATCCAATACATTCCCAATATTTTTGCCACATTCATTCACAATATCCTGTTGATACAAGAGAAAGAATCTTGAAAAGCGGCTCCAAACATGCTACCAGTATAGCCAATTAATATTTTTAATAAAAAAAGTAGTTTCAGAAATATTTCACCCATATGCAACTTTACTTGTAAATTTCCACTGAACTTCGATCTTGAAGGGAGGCCACAACTCTTAATAACACATGGACCAACACTACAAAAGTATGGCCAACAGGATAGATAACAATACAATATAAACAGATAAATTATTGCATTTATTATCTAAGATCATAACAAATCGTAAGAATGAATCATCTACATAATGTGTGTAATTCCAAGTTCAACTGTACATTCTGAAGTTTGATCTGCTTCCAATATACAAACAAAGCAAACATTTGATGAACACGGTCAAACTGGTAACATTGCTGCTGGATTATTTGCAGCCAGTCATGGGGCATCTCCAGTTGCCCCTGGGAGAAAGAAGGTTAAATAATTAAAATTAAAACCTTTGGTAAAAGGTGGTGTTCTACATGTAAACACTAAGTATGAAAGTATATATGGACACCATAACAAAGGGTTGAAACATGTGATTCAATGTTTCCGACATGCATGAAGCATGCAAAATAATCCATTAACATGATAAAAATAATATTTCATCTCAAACACTCAACACATGGTTATGGTAATGGAAAAGATTACATATGGTGTCTGGCCTGTTGGCTTTGGGTTGATCAATATATCGTGGAAATATGTGCAACTATATCGTACCATTGCATATGTGTAACATTGTGATAAGTAAGCATGATAAACAACTGAATGGATTTACACTGTTTTTGAGTGTTTCAATGACATCACAGCATCTGTATATGATTGGAAAGAAAGAGCATTGGGTCGAGTCTGACAACATGAATAAGAGTTTATCAATTTTCCTCCAAATATTTGTCTAAGCATCAATATTTTCTAGAGTTTGGGAACAAATGCATTTTTAGAAAATGAATGTGGTTTCATGGCAAAGATATGCATGGACAAAGTTTGGCAATGGAAGGGCCTGATGTGCCTGTGGGTAGTCGCCTAGTCGGAGGTGATAGTTTGTCAAACAGTAAAAAACAATGATGCAAACAGGAACAATCCGTATGTAGTAAGTAATTGCAAATTTCATAAAACATTAAAGATTCCAATTTTACACATGCACACACACACACACACAGAGACACACATGCACACTAATGTTACAAACCGTCTCATCTCAAACAATGACAATATCTACCAGTACATGGATATGGTTCTGGCTATATTAAAAATTGAATTATGTCCACTCAAGAAAATAAAAACAGTTGGATAAACTGCCAGGTCATATTCCAATATTAAAATGCAAATGCTGCAATACCGGTATTCACAATTCAAACCCTGTTATTTCCAAGCATGTTAATTGTTTGCATTAACATTGCATATCACTGATAACATGGATACAGTTAGTAATAAAAATACTGACAAATGAAGACTTTAAAAGGTCTACATGTTCCATGGTATTAATTATCATTTGAAGTTATCTATGATCAGTGTTCAAAATTACCTTAGGATACCTTTAGCATTGGGAGAAATCGCCGGGCCAGCAGAAATTCATGTTTTTGTAACCATTTGTTATTTGTATAATTATTCGGGCCAGTAGGTTTCCAGCGTTAATTTCGAACACTGTCTATGATCATACTACATTGACTAGTATTATAAAATATTTTAATTTGTCAAGATATATTTGTTTTAAATTCTTTAATGATCTCAACCCGTAACGAACTGATGAGCATAAACTTAAATGCTACAGATTGTTCAATTGCCTTCAATCCATGTCGAAAATGAATTCTCAAGTTCTGACAACGTAGTAGTGATATATTACAACCCAGTTATAGTGACCTTTCACAGTTATCGCTACAACGATTCAGAGTATACACAGGTCATTGATAAACATATCACAAAACCATGTCACTGTTTTCAAGAAGCATTTTACGAGATAATAATAATAATAATAATGTGGACATTTATATTGCACCAGAATCACACTCAAAGGCATGGTCATGGCGCTACATTTGGTATTAGCCTAGATATCCGATCATCAAAAACAGTTCTCTTGTACAACAGCAACCACGTTGATGACATATCTGAGATTCCCAGTAGCTTATGGTCAGAAGGGAAAGCTAGAGGAGGAATATGAACTAGGTGAGAGTGATTATGGGGCTTAACATCGCTGCGGGAATCTTTCACCCATTAGCGACAATAACCGAGCTATGTGACGACTGCCAGCAAGTACAGTAGACCTCGCATATACCGGCCTCGGATAAACCGGACACTCGTATATAACAGACTGAATTGCAGCATATGCGTATAACGGATTTTACATATAACGGACAGAAATAGCCGGTCCCAATGAGTCTGTTATATGCGTTCTACTGTATGTCAAATACTTAAAAGTAGCCTGTTCTTAAAAGACAATTAAAATCAGGTTCATACATATACAAATCTAGCCTATTATTATATATTAAGATCTCCATTGTGCCAGGCTTACATTGTATACTTAGGTTTCCGCCTGAAGTGATATTGATCACAACCTCCTTTGAACCTCTCGGCATCAATCTTGAATTTCTCTTCCAAATTGAACTGTCTCTGCAATTTCAGCGCCATTTTCCTATCCTCTTCTTCCTGATTGTACATCATGGTGGAGTCGAACACATCGCTGTCTGGACGCTGAAGATTCTCGGTTTCTCCCGAGCCACTTAAATATCTCGTGATGGACGGCTGAGTACACACAGTGTGACGTCTGCCTTTGGGAGGGTTCGCACAACCTCGGGAACCAGTACTCGTTGAAGCTACTGCATCACTCTCAGATAAATCTCTCTTCCTACAGGACTTCTTCCGAGGAGAGACCCTCGTCCTATCATCAACTTCAGACTGGCAGAGTTGTCTTTTCCTTGTCCCGCGCCCTTTAACTGGAGACGACTCTGGACTGCCATTCAGGTTTGCATTTGGGTCAACATTTTCTAGAAGTTTTTTGGTACCACATTTTTTCAACTGAGAGTGTTTATCAGAACAGGATGATTGATTGACATCTGTTAGGCTCTTTCCACACTTTGCTTTCCGTTTCTTCACAGGAGTGTTCACTTCTGAAAATTGGACGTTCAGCGAGGATTTCTGTGGGGATGTTTTACGACCTTTTTTTACCATCTTCTTACAAGGTGTAGCACCATCGTTAAATGATCCGTCATCGCTAGCCGCATTAGGTTCATAATTCATATCACAGTCACCAGTTTTCAACTTCTTTCGTCCCCGCTTTGCGGTATTCTCACTGTCAAACTTAACAATCTTTTTACAACATGCACCAGCATCTTCACTCTCACAGTCATCATCACTGCTTACCATAAAATCTGCATCACTATTATGTCTCCTGAACTTCCGCTTCTCACCTGCATGCGTCTGCTTAGTGTGACTGAGCAAGTCACGCTTCAAACAACCACCTTTATTCCTTCCTACTTGCTTTTGTCCGCCCGTCTTATATTCATCCTGGTTTCTTTCTGAATTCTCTAACTCTTGTTTCATTCCTTTCCTCGGTCTTCTGCGTTTCTTATTGGGTGAGGTTTGTGAAATGGAAACTTCAAAGTCATCTTCAGATTCAAGAACATCGTTCTTGTGATACTCAACATCTGGTTCTTTCTCACTTAAAGGTGTGTCTCTACGCGTGCCACGCTTCACTGGAGACGGATCTTCTGAATCGTCTTTCAAATATGAAGTCAGTTTCTTGGTGTTTTTCCTACTTTTAGAATTTTTTAGTTTCTCTACTTCAAATGTCAATTTAGTTTCCAATCCTTTCTTGGTCTTCGTCCCCTTTCTTCTTTCTTGTTTTTTCATATCTGTTTCATCAAAGTCTGCTCCATATTCATCTTCAGATAGACCAGCTGCAGTCTGCTTCACACGTTTCTTCCGATGTTGAACTTTACAGTTCTTCCTCTGTGCTGGCGATTTGTGTGTGCCTTCTTTAGCAGACTTCACTTTCTTCTTCCTAACCTGTGTACATGTGTAGGCATCGCTATCACTCGCAGACTCCAGATCAATGACATCAGAACCATTAAGCCTGTCTTCATCCACAGAAAAATCACCAGCACTCGAAATTGTTTTCATTCTGTTTTTCGTCCGATCCACAGGCTTGAGTTCAGAGTTCAAACAATTGGCATCGCCATCCATTGTGATCGTATTGACTTTGTGCTTCTGTTTATGGTGGGAATTCACATTATTGTTCGAAATAGTACTTGCATGAGATTTATCAATTGTTTTTTGCATATGGGCATCGCCATGACAAGAACCAACACGAGAATGTACGTGGTCTTCTGGCAATCCCATGCCATCAGTAACAGAGTTTAAGAACAAATCGGGCGATATTGTTCCACATTTAACATCGCCGGTCTTAAACCAATCCTTAATTGACCTCTGTGGACTATGGATTCTCGTCTTTTCATCTCTCGATTTGTGCCGTGGCCGTTTGTTTTTGTCAGCGTCATGGGTTGGTGTCTTCACCCGATTGGTGGGATGTTTGCTTGTATTTGGTGCATGTTCATTTTTCTTGGACTTGGAGACCACAGGATCATTGGAATTTGTGAATTTAAGTAAATCTGTGATGTCCACATAATCATTGTCTTCTATGATGGATTCTAAAGGAAGTAACCATCCAGGGTTAGAACAAACACTGCTGGTGATCCCATTCAAACCATCAACATCGTCAGCAGCAGAACTGGAAGGAAAAGTATCGGGCGGAAGAGTGGTCTCCCCTGAAGCACTCGCTGCAAGATATTCATGATCGGGGCCAGTTGAAGTGGACTTTGACCTGTCGTGAACATGTAGTTGTCTTTCATGCGCCAGCTCGGACAGACGTCTCTGCATGATGGGACTGCCGGTCTCCAATCCGGGACTGCTCATGTGATCCACAGGGGACCCGAAGCCATTCCGAGAGAGATTCCTCGGTGTAGTTCGTACCACGGGCGGGTCGATGATTTTACCGTCTGCCATCTTCCTCGGGGGAGTCCTGGGGCACGAAGCGATGGGCTTGAAGTGTGCAAGCTCGTTGGTGATACTGTCGTTGCTATCCGCACTCTCACTTCTATCTTTGGCACTCTCACTTCGAACTCTATCGCTCTCCTTGTCTGCTTCTGAAGACGAATTAGACACATTGGAACCACCCTTGCTAGGCGGGCGAGCAGTCGTGCTGGATTTGACGGTATGAGTGCGTAAGTAAGAGCGATCAGTCACAGAGTCAGGGAAAAGTTTAGAGTTGTCTCCCCCTTTGTGCTTGGCAGACGTACCGACGCAGGGGAAGGCATATGGATCTGAGGGGCATCTGGTGGCAGACTCGGCTTGGTACTTGCTAAAGAACGTCTCCAGAGTTCCACCATTGTTGTTGTTGCTGCTGTTGCTGGACTTGGTGCTGGTGGCGGAGTTACTTCGAGTCAGACGTGACTTGGCATCCTCCATAAGGTGGTCATCCTCCAGCTCAGCCTGAAACATAACACAGAACACTGTCACAACACATTGCAGCTTCCATAGAAAATAAGCTAATAATAGTAAGTAATTTATATAGTCACTAGTGCCTAGGATCTAGACTAGCAACTCAATGGGGCTATGATTACTACAAATAGAATTGTATCATATTCACTGCAGTGTTCGAAATAATGAAAATAATAAGGTGGTCATTCTCCATAGGCCCAATGTTAAAGGTGGTAAAATATGTAATTTTCAGGGGGTCGCACCGATAACTTTAACATTGCAGATTTTCAAATGAAACCCGAACCCCCTATTAATTCGAACACTGCACTGCCACATTATCACTTTACTGTCATAAAGTAACTTTTGGATCATCGTTGATGTCAAAGCTAGGATAACAAATTACCAATAAATAAAAGTTCATCTACATTAGTTGATTCAAATAGTGACATTCAGTGAGTCAGCCTACCTCCAGAGGTCTGTGCACAGAGTTGATGACTTTGCTGAGTTCCTTGGCCAGTTCCTCGTCGGCGTTGGCGATCTGCTCCTGCTTGTGGTGGAGCTTCTCCAGGTCTTGGTCTGCCTCCTGCTGCAGACGACAGATCAGAGCCTCGCTCTCTTTCTCCTCCTCCGAGCGCTCCTGTCGCATCTGCTGACGTAACTGAATCAGAAATGTCCACCTGCCGTCAGCTGAGATCCAAGCTTCACAGAACACACTACTGTAATTGCCCTAAGAATTTTAACATTCTAATAGTTCGAACAACTAAATTAATCACCAAAAATAATTAAAATTCTGACCACCGAAAAAAATAAAATGACAACAAAAAAAAACTATTTTTCAAATACGGTAATTTATTTATTTTTTAAATGAATAAATGGATCTAATTATCAGATTATTAGGTAAGAACATACATACATACACACAGACACACACAAAATATCAACTGTTACTATTTCACTAAATCGTGCATAATTTGTAGTCAATTAAAAAATATTTTATTTATTTATTTAGTTTTAATTGGGTTCTACGTAGATCCACTTTTAAGATTCTATCACTTATAATAGTAGAGCTTGTACAATTAATTTAAATGACTTTAACACTGCAATGAAATGAAGTGAAGAAATCCATTGTCCCGTGATGAGGGTCAGGACGAGAAGCCGTACCTTTCTGAGCTCCTCCTCATACTCTCTGCGAATCTCTCCTGGTTCCGCCAGATGGATGTGAGGATGGTGGTAGGAAACTGAAAACAATTACAGAAAATATCAGCCTTATTATTCCCTGCCTAGAATATGGAAAGGATTACAATGCCAAACAATGTTTGCAACGCTTCTTGATCGATTGCATGTTTGTGTGGTGCTCTGGCCCCCCGTTTCATGACAACCAAGTTAGGAGCTCCTAAAGTAACGACCCAGTTTATCACCTCCTAAGTTAGATGCCGATTTAAGAAGGGGTATGACTTGTGACGTAATTGTGAAACACTTGACGAGGTGATAACTCGAGTTAGGGGCTTCTAACTAGTTAGGACACCGTCGTAAAATGGGGGCCTGGAATACAGCAGCTTGGCCTGTGTACTGACTGTACTCCCCAGGGAGTTGAGAAGGAAATAGTCCACATTGCTCCACCTGGGATACCATTATGCAGTGTTTTTAAGTATGCTTCCACCAGATAAGAATTTCACACCGTTTTAATTTGCACAATATTTTTATTATTTTTACTAAATTACTAATATCTTATTATTATTATTATGTTGTTGTTGTTGTTAACCTTCTCCCTGATGAATAAAATCAATAGACTATACCATTATTAAATAAAACTTAAAATTTCAGAAATTTCTAAATTTTATCAAATTAATTATAAATGAAAAACAAAATCTGTGGTACTTTAATTTGCATTTCAACTAACAGCAAACAGTTTCTTTCTGTCACACATCAGTAGGGTTCGCAATTAACATTCGCCCTGGCCATTTCTCCAAATGCTAAAGGTATCCTAAGGCCGAGTAGGAATTCATGTCTTTAGTAAAGATTTGTTATTTATATCATTATTCATTGGGGCGAGTACATTTTAAAGTTAGTTATTTTCCCTACAGTATCAGTATAACCATGATCAATAAAGTAACGTGATAACAATATAATATTGTCATCATCAGGGGAAAAATAACTTACTGGTAATATAAATTAATAATTTATTAAAATTAAACAAGATGTCATGGATATGTAAATGTAATAATTGTACTACCGTACATGTATATAAACAGATGTATTCATTGTATTCGATACACATAGTACACCAGATGGATGGATTGACAGATCTATCAACTCAGGTCAATGCAACCCTCCAAACAAATAAACCCTGCATAAAAGGCTACACCCAAATACACATGGTGTGACTGCGAGTGGTACCCATCGGAACAATTAACAAGGAGGTGCTATCGCGGTAGCTATGTCAACAAAGCCAGATTGCTAAAAAAAAGTCTCCCAGTATAGATGTACATGAGATAATAAGGATAGTTGGCCATTGATGAATCAGGGGATGTAAACGTGTGCAGTGAGAGCCAGGAATATGATCAGCTGACAGGTGGCCAAGGGTGTGGTACATTATACATGTTATACAGACAGGAAATGCGCTGAGACTGCGTAATCATGTGTTATAATATTATATATCATAATGTAAAACAGTATGATAAATTATAATACCGGTAGTAGTAATAATAATAATTGATAATAACCAAATACTGAAATAGGATGATAAAAATAAATAGTAATGCTGGGATAATAACTATGACAATAATTAAACCAACCAATGATATATAATTATGATAAATAATTATACAGTAATAACCAATTCCAAAATTTATGTTTGATAGTACATGTGTGTAAGATATGACGTGCTACAGATGTTGGTAGTGTATGTTTGAAAACTGCTACCTGTCAGGTCAGCTTCATTGATGACATACAGCATCTCTCAAATTATAATTAATAAAGCAATAAATTCGTAAAAATGCACCTATAAAAGAACCTGAGGTTGTTCAAAACCTGGCCACAGACAGATACATTTTGAATGATCATCAACATCGTTTTTTCATTATGTAAGTGTTTTCATCACTGACAGATTTAATATCTATATGCCTATTTCTCAGTTTTTACTGCATAAATTACATGGATACGTGTCTTATCTGGGCTACTGTACAATATTTAATAATAAATTATTTATATTGATTATTGTTGTAACAGAGGATCATGCTGATCACCCTGGGATTCGAACCCGAGTTGCTGGACTGCGAGTCCAACGTTTATACCGAATGAGCCAAAGGGGTACTCCCGCTGGCCAAGACCAGTAGGAGCATCTTATATCACACCCGGCTACATACATCCCCTCCACATGGTGACTCGTTCTCGAGTTACTATTCCAGTTACTTCGATCTGAGCCACCAGGGAGCTAGGAATTCTCAGTCCGACAATTCAGAGAGCAATTCACCGGGAACAACTCGAATACACGTTGGGTGCCATTGTAACAGATGCCGATCACCCTGGGATTCGAACACGAGTTGCTGGATTGCGAGTCTAACCCTCTACCGAATGAGCCAAAGGGGTAATTACCCCGCTGGCCAAGACCAGCAGGAGCAATGCTCCGAGCATCTTATATCACACCTGGCTACATTTTCAATATTTAATAATAAATAGTATAATGTGATTCTTTGCAAGCATTCAAGGCTTTGCCTTCATTCATAGTCATGATAGTATTATTTGATCAAACATATCTATCATATCCTATGATCATGATGCACAAATTAATAACTCAGTCTCATAACATAATGAGTGATAATAATGACAGTGTTCGAATTAATAGGGGGGTCCAGGGGTCATTTGAAAATCTGCAATGTTAAAGGTATCACAGACCCCCTGAAAATTACAGATTTTACCACCTTTCACATTGGGCCTATGGAGAATGATCCCCTCATTATTTTCATTATTTCGAACACTGAATGACCTAGCACTAGCAGTAGCATGTACAGCAGCTGTTGAATGTGACATGTCACAAAACTTGGTTTCTCAATGATTTCTGTACTGTTTACATTATGGAGATCAATTCTGACTTGACATTGCAGCTAAAAAAACACATGATAAATAATGTCAAGGCCGACTCGAAATAGAATAACAAACGGTGTAGATAATATTACCATCGTGACTGTCCTCCTCTTCCTCGTCTTTGCCCTCAAGTCTCAGCCGAACTCTCTTGGGGAACAATTTCTGTATCTGCTTCCATCGCTGCTGGTTGACCAGGGTGTTTGTTTTGGTGGAATGACGAGCCCAAGTCGCGATTCTTGTTCTGCACAGAGGACATAGCAGACTCGCCTCTTCGACATTCTGCTTAAAACACGGTCGGCACAGCTCGTGATGGCATGGCATGGTAACAGGTTCGATAAGAATACACATACATACTGGACACGTACAGTCTTCCAAAGAAATACGAGCTGTCTCCAACGAATAAGCCATTTTCTATCAAATTTCGCCATACGAACTGGCGCGCACCAAATCGGAAGTCGAAGAACTGATAGACTTCCGGTGTAGGGAGTATTCATTGTATGGGATTTGTGTTTTCTCTGATCTTTAGACGAAATGACCCCCCTAGAACAGCCTGAGCAGTGTGAACATTGCAGATCTATGTGGACGTGATTTTGTAGTATGATCCTCAGACATGCACATATAGGAACACATACGCGAACACGGACATAGGTCTACACGCTCGCGCACACACACACATACACACACATGCACACGCACATCTGAGTCTTTTTCATAAACAGCTCGGATTTTTTTCTTTCTAAATAGTGTTTTTTTCCCCGTTTGATTAGACCTACACATAGCGTACTCAGAATGAATACTTTCAGACAAAATTAATAATGTGGTTAGAACTATTCTGAGATTTAAATTACGTCGGATGTATAGTGTATGCGGGAATTCCCTCCCAATGTCCCAATATCCTTTTAGATGTTCTCATATTAATAGCAGTCTGCTGGGGGTGGGGGAGGGTGTAAGATGATCTCGTCACATTAAATGGAATAAGTTATATACTATAGGCCTACATGTGCTATTAAATGTTGAAAATTAGTTTTCAAAGAAAACCAGTATAACCCATAATAGTGCATCATAAGGCAATAGTTTAAGTGTACATGTAGGTCTAGACCTATATATGTACAAAGGGAAATTCCATATTCAACATCACATGCACTATATGATTACAACCCAATGTGCCAAGACACCGGCTGCTCAAATAATAGATGCTACCCGCTGATGAATGGGTGTGACGTAAACAGGCGGATCAGGAATGTGTTCGTGTTTGTCTTTCATTTCTGACGGGCCACCCTGCTCCTCGTGGGAGTGAGAAGACTGACGTCATGGATGTAGTAGCCTAAACCTAAATAGACACAGATTGTGAATATATTAGGCTTGTTACAATAAAAAATGTGAAGATGCAAGCGATAAGTAGCCAAAAAAGACTATAGAAAGAGAACCCTTTCATCAGCTCAATAGATAACTCCCGTCCTAAAAATAGAGTAACCACTAGTGCCAACTGCCAAAGAATAGTTGTAAAGAAAAATGTAATAATATACATGATAGCAACCTTTTTTCTTTTATTATAGTTTTTTCTAATTGGATTTATTGGACTAAAAATTTAGTTTTAGTCCTTGGGGGGAGTTTAAAATTTCTTCTCTACACCAATAGAGATATGTTGTACATCTTTAGCAACTTTAACATAGCTGGCATAGGCTTTCCAGTTGTTGTTGATGTTGTATTTTAAGGCTACCCCATAAGATAGACCTGACTCCGTATTATCCTCTTCTGCTTTAACCGTTCCTGAGGTAAAGCTTTGGCTGG
>JAUTBZ010148127.1:0-12017 GCA_032361785.1 Lepetodrilus galriftensis
CTTACTGTGTTTTGACTATGATTATGTTGATCAAAACCGGTGTCTTTCCGTTAATAATTAGCTGTATACTGTTATGTATATGTATGTATTAATTAATTGAATTAATGCAAAAGTATTCCTGAAATGTATACACAATGTTCTTTCAACAACCTTCGTTTCGTTTAAATTTCGTTTTTAGACTCCACATAGACTCTACATAACTATGTATTAACAGCAATAAAAAGGATCTGTCGCCGTTTTATCCAATTGGATTCGCCGTTTTATCCAATTGGATTCGCCGTTTTATCCAATTGGATTCGCCGTTTTAGCCAATGGGATTCGCCGTTTTAGCCAACTGAATTCGCCGTTTTAGCCAATTTATTTGTCGCCGTTTTGGCGTGTCGCCGTTATCGCCTGTAGCCCATCAGACAATAGCTGCCATGTTTTTTACTCTGGCATTTTCGGGATCCAGAATGAGTCTGTTTGTCGGCTATCAGCCTCTGACTGTTTATAAATAATGCCCCCATTTGACTTCTGTCATAAACAATAGCTGCCATTTCAGTCCGCTCCTCTCCACGTGATTCCACTCACCTCTGATGTCACTATGCCGACGCAGGTCGCAAAACAGTTTAAACAAACTACTGATGATTCTCTTGTGTACCGTATACTGTAATAGTAGAACCATGTATGCTTATAACTGTTGGTATTAACCTGCGTATTAACTGGAAATAAACCGACTTCTTATAAGAAAAGATTTCAGACTTGGCCCAAAGGCTGTTACTATTTTGATCACTGATGATAATAATTTATATCCATAAAAATGAAAAATTGTCTCGTATTATTTTTTTTATTTGGTTTTATTATTATGGTTATTGTAGTTTTGCTTGTATTTGTTTTTCATAGATGATATTCCAATATAGTATAATTATGTATATTAACCCTCTGCATGCTGGAGGCAATTGGAGATGACCTATGGAGCAGTATCTATGCCTAATATATAATCCAGCAGGGAGAGGGTTGAGACTAAGACTCAAGTTTATTATTTGTATTGTTGCTATTTCTTCAGAACAGTATGCATTTACTTATATGCAACATAGTTTCAGATCATAATCTTCCATTTGTAGAAAATAAAAGTGATGATTATTGACACCATGAATAGTGATTAGATTTTGTCCTAAATGATATTTTAACATGTTTAATCAGCTCTTTTCCTAGTTTGTTTTTGTTTATCCCAGATGTTATTGTTGGCATGCAACACACTTGTTGCAGAGCTTTTTAACATATGTGATTTCACCTTCATATTACTCTTGCAAAACCTTTCAAAACAGTGATCTACAGAACAAACAATTAATTCCCAGGATTTTTTCTGGGGCAATTGATGCATGAAAATGTATGTTCTTGCAAATATCGCTGTATATAGTACGTAGGTTAAATAATAAAAGCTGACATAGGTAAGGTGACACTGTATTTGCCCCACCCTCCACAATATTCTGTTAATATCCCTTTAACGGCCTATGTACACAGTGTATTCTATCAGACTGTCCGTTTGATTTGTCAGATGTATTCGTTCAGTGAAGACATCTTCCTCATAATTTCCTGGGGCCTCTTTCATCTTCTTTTCTTCTTCCTGATTCCATTTTGTATCCATGGTAACCAGAACTAATCCCGAGTTTCTGGTAACTATCAGACATGGTCTAGAATTGGCTCGGGGGCTGGTTTACCATAGGAGAATGATAAGAGCAGTCTGCGACACTTTGCAGAGACCAGGGTTTCAAATAAAATCAGCTAATCTGAAAACACTTCTTGACATTTTAACGAGTTTATCAAGGCATAGTAACAATACTGATATTTAAAGACAATAAAAAACATATCTAAATGGAGATGTTCCACTTAGGTAACATCGTATGTCTGAACACATTGGGAGAGTCTGAAGGCAGTTTACGTCTAGACATTGATATCAGAGCTATTAACAGTAAAAACGAGACGCACCTGGTTAGAAGCAAGATATGTTGTTCTCTAATAATGTATCACCCTCTCCCAACAGCTCGTACTATTCACTGATGACCCTGTGTGCAGAGGATGATAATGTATATGCTCTACAGTATTTTAATGTTGTTAAGTTTTGAATAGTACAAAAGCCATACATCATATTATATGTCCTACTTGATTTAATCCTCACATGTGTAATATAAAAGTGAAATATTCTATTATCTGAACAACTTTTACATTATCTTGTTCAACAGATTGCATTATGGAATATAAATATAATTCTAAATGGTGAAAAATGAATCAATCTAGATTTAAATTTATCTAATACATTTCTGAGAATTGAAAATAGGAATAGAAAATAAATAAAATTCCTTTTAAATTTATCTAAGTTTATCTAATAGATTTCTGAGAATTGAAAATAAAAATTGAAAATAAATAAAATTCCTTTCAGTTACATAAGTAGCCAAGACTATTTTGCACTTACAATATTTATATTTTAGCCATCTGGGTCCTACTGATTCCTGCGGCAATGTAAAGTAATAATTCAATCAATCAATGATTTCTAAAATAAAATACTTAATTCAATCAATCAATGATTTCTAAAAATAAAACACCTTTTTACATCTCAAGCTGAAGCATGACCCGGAAGTGACATCTCTGTTCTCAAGTACATTGGAACATGTTTGATTGCATATTTGCGTGTACAGATTGATTACATATTTTCCTGTTCTTTTATTTCAGGGCGTGAAAGTGTACGATGACATTGACATTAAAGAATATTTGGATGGGTTGGTACCATTTTGCTATATATTCACAAATACCTCAGATAATAATTAAGCAACCAGCCTCGTTATTACTTTAAACGTATTTAGATATTGTATGATTCATGTGATTCTATATACTACTGATGTAGTATTCTAAGACATTTTGTCCATGAATTAACCTTTTACAATTATAACCATTAAAAGCAAAATGTATACTATATTTTAGCATGTTATCCAAAATATATTCATCTTATTTATTAACTTATTCTCTTGTCTTTAGTATTTTAATATACTTAAAACTTTTTTTTAAATATTTTCTTAAATAAATATGAAATAAATAACATTCATAAATCTCCATCAATATTTTGGTATATAAATCAGTATTTTTACTGCTCTCTGTAGTATTCTATTTTAATCCAACATCCTGTTCCACAGTAAAGTCATAGCACTACAAGTCATACCTGATATTCGTTAACACAGTCATGATTCTTGTAGCACTATAATTCTGTGGAATGGGACTAATAACCTGGTACGGTATATGAAAAATAACTGAAATTATTATTAATTTTTTTTTTTTAAATGTTAAAATATTCCAATCCTCCATCAATATTTTAACATAATAAGTCTCCTTAGCCTGGGGAAAATGTTACATAAAAGAATTATTATTATTTCAAAAAAATCACACTGAATTCTTTATAATTATTATGTTGTTTTTAATTTATTAATTTCAATGAATATCAATATTTGACTACTATGACTGTGCACACACAGGCCCTCAGACGACGAAGGCTCCGAGCAGGGCCTGTACGAGATCCCGGTGGCTCGTCTACAGATCTCAGAAGAGAGCACGGCGCCCGTGGCCACCCCAGCAGGAAGCCAGTCCGTGGACCAGTGCAGTCTGGCCACTGACACCAGCATTGATGACCTTACAGAGGAGATGGCCGACGTCGCACTTCCCCCACCCCTTCCACCTCGACGCGACCGAACGACCTCTGACCTGACCAGCGAGAAGGGCGGCACCATCTCCGGCCGAGGATCGGCTTCCAGAGACGTGTACGACAAGAGCGATAGATCTGAGAAGAGCGATAAGTCTGATGATGTCCTTGACGACGGTTAGTCAGATGTAGATTTTTTGTTTCACTGCTGATATGGCTCTGAGATTATTTAAGTTCATGCTCAACTCAGTTTTGTTCACAAAGCCCCATATGAAATCTGATCTTGAACATGAAATCATGTTCAGAAAATTTCGTAATTTTGGGGCCTGACACTTGTTATTCACTATAAGGCTGTAATCCTCATGTACGCAGCCTAGATCACTATGATACAAGATCACAGGAAATGGTTTTGTAGTAGATTTTAAAGCTTTATGAAAAAGCGTGCCCTAAAATGTTATATTTGTCTAACAATTTCCCCCAATACTGTTTTGCTGCTTTTGAATCCATATGGATGATCTAACTTGCCTGTCTTATTTATTCTATATTATTTTGGTCAAATGTTGCATTGCCAAATAAATCAAATGGTAAGCACATTTTTAAAAAGTTTTCCTGAAGGTACATGAAGATACCTAGCCAAAACTGATCTGACCAAGTATGAAACAGTTCGATTCAGCAACCTTTAAAATATTTTGCACTGTGGCACAGTATCTCCAACCTCAGCCCTTTAGAGCACAAGTATGTATGTATTATTGTATACACTGCTTGTGTTATTGCAGAGCTAGTTGGAGACAGCACCAGCTACGAGTCGTACGATGAGGACAACCATGATGTGGACCTGCTCAAGAAACTCAACATCAAACTGCCAAAGTAAGTCTAGCATTGTATGCCTTGCAGCAAGACCTTGCAAAACATATTACTTCAAATCTAGCTTGTTTGTGACAGTATTGAATATACAGCAATAGCTTCCACTTATAGATGAATGAATGATGTTGTTCTACTATTGGGTTTTAATGTTGTACTACCAATGGATTTTAATGTAGTACCAATGGATTTTGATTTGGTAGTACCAATGTATAACTGAGTTTGATCTCGTACAAATTACTGAATGTTTTAATAGTGTTCTACCATTGCATTTTTCCTTATTGGTCTGTCAATACC
This sequence comes from Lepetodrilus galriftensis, assembly GCA_032361785.1. Classification (NCBI taxonomy): domain Eukaryota; kingdom Metazoa; phylum Mollusca; class Gastropoda; order Lepetellida; family Lepetodrilidae; genus Lepetodrilus; species Lepetodrilus galriftensis. The sequence continues at coordinate 4,826 of JAUTBZ010148127.1, forward strand.
AGCCAATGGTTGCATGTTTACTGCAACATTTATTGCATTTTGATGCTGTTATATTTGACGTTGTTCTACTAATGATTCAACGCAAATGGGTTAAAGATTCCTGCAGCGACGTTAAACTCCATAATCACTGACTCTTCTAATGTGGATGACTGTGTATGATGTTGTTCCACCAATGTTGTTACAGACGTCCCAAGAAGAAGTCCAGTAAGTTGAAGAAGCTGAGCAAGTCGCGATCGTCGTCCAACTGGGAGATCAACGTGCCGTTCCGCAAGCTGGACGACGTGGCGCTGTCTGGAGAGCTGCACTATCGCGGAAAGCTGTCCTGGAACCGCAAGCTGGTGGCGCTCAGCAATGGAAACATGGCCCTGTACAAGCCCGACAAGGACACCAAGCCCCAGCTTGTGGTGAGTCGTGCTTCTGGCAACAAGTCATGGTTCTCATGGAGGGTTGTGGTTCTAGGAGGCAGTCAGTTCTAGAAAGCAGTCATAGTTCTAGGTGGTTGTCATAGTTCTAGGAGGTTTTCATAGTTCTAGGTTGTTGTCATAGTTCTAGGAGGTTGTCATAGTTCTAGTAGGAGGTATTCACCATTGTAGAAGTAGTTACATGTATAAGATGGAGTTGTTGTTCTGAGATCACAGTCTTGAGAGTCCTGGTTTTTGGAAGCAGTCATTTCTCTCAGAATTAGTCATTACTCTCAGAATTAGTCATTTCTCTCAGAATTAGTCGTTACTCTCAGAATAAGTCATTACTCTCAGAATTAGTCATTTCTCTCAGAATTAGTCGTTACTCTCAGAATTAGTCATTACTCTCAGAATTAGTCATTTCTCTCAGAATTAGTCATTTCTCTCAGAAGCAGTCATGGCTCTAGAAGGCAGTTGTAGTTCTAGGAAGAAATTGCAGTTATAGGAAAAAATCCTGGGTTCTGGGAGAAAGTCCTGGTCATAGAAGTATGGTAGTTGCATTTATAATAGGTAGAATGCTCTCGGAGGGTTTTACTGAAGCAATACAAATCCCTTACAGAAGGTTCAGTATGTTCTCTATATCAACCAACTTCAGGTATTACAAATATAATTATCTCTAGTACCTGTGTATAATAGAATGTACATATTCTTAGCTTTATGTTGCGGTATCACATGATGAAATTGATTAACAAATAACTACAAAGCGACACTGAAGACAATGTACTAATTGTAGATATTGACGAGCCCCTGTCAGTTCATGAGCATTGATTGATACACACACTAATGCATTGTACAGATGTTCAGCTACTGTTGCCTTTATGGTCACATACAGAGATGTTTACAACTAGCAGTGTAATAAACAAGGTGATGGATGTACTTCAATAACAAAGGCTGTCAGGGGTTGAGTGGTTGGAGGCGGGTTATAATTCCTGTCATTGATTGATTGACATGTGATACATTTCAGCAAAGAACTTTCTGAAACTATTCATTTTGGTTCATTAGTTTCTTATATTTGTCGAATTCTTTCTGAATAAAATGAATACATTTTTAAATGGTACATTTGGATGAAATTGTATCATTAAATACAGCAGTGATTATCATAACATTTTATTTGTTTGATTTATGTGAGGTTTTTTAAGATGAGTTGTACAAACGTCAAAAGTCATACTCTTTCATAATTTGTTTTTCAATATGTCTGTAAACAATCAGATACTACAGCTATCCTGGTTAGGGGCCTATTATCGCCTAAAATACGAACGTTTTCCTGGATATTTTTCTTAATATATACATCAACTTCATTATACTTACTATGGCACATGTATAGCTATAGAGTGACCTTATCGTATATTCAAAGCTATCTGCGCCACTTTGGTTATAGCGCGAACGACGGCAGAAAACAGAGTGAAAATAGGCCTTTTTATAGCTTGAGGTGGGCGATAATAGGTCCTGGGCGATAATAGGCTCGTAACCAGTACCTCTAGTGTACACTAAATCGTATCCCTCTAGACTGTCCACCTCTAGTGTCCACTAAGTTGTATACCTGTTCAGGAAGTCATACCTCTCCCTCGTGTCAGAGGTGTAACTCGACACTGTGAGGGCCCTCAATCTCGGCACCCCACGTGTTTCCATTACTTCCCCCCTGTCTCTCCACCTTCACATAATTGAACACTCAGCAGGATTGACGCTTCCTCGTAACCAAAATATTTTGAAAATTTATTTCTGGAAACATTTTTGAAGTGACAATCACGTGACATGCACACCTGTGCGCGCGTGCCCCAGGGGTGATGGTGTCACGAGACCAGACAATGCATGAGATCAGTTAACTTGTATAGTTTAACTTTCCTTCTACATTCCCTTGCAGTTTAATCTTCCTCGAGTGGCTGTGTCACGCTCACGTCGGAATATTTGGACAACGGTCAATTCGAAAAGCAACGTTCAAGTGAAAGCAGCTCATCTCTTCTCCTCCCTTTGACCCTCGTTACACACAGGTCACGACCCCTCACGCGCGTCCCCTTGTCTCGGTGTGACCCTCCCCACCTCCCCTTTGTCCCCCGTGACGTAAGGAGCGCGCCGTGACAGCAACATGGACCCCTGCTGGACTGGTTCTGTAGGACCTCTCCGCTTGAATTGCTCACCACACAGCGGTCGCTCCATTAGCACGGCACGTTTAGCAGCACGGGGGTACGTAGACACAGACACGGTACTGACACTGACGTACCGGTGTCACTGTGACGTAAATCACCCGCCGTACAATGCAGGCCGACGTAGATGACGCTGACACAATCTGGAGACGCAATGTGCTCACTCGCACGTAAGACATCGCAAACACACGATTGAGCCAATTTACTCATTTTGACCACTGCATCTTTGTCGGGCTGTAACTTACCTGTCTCCTTGTCCAGCCTTACCACGTAATTTGGACATGTGATATTTTATCTAATCGACGTTTACAACCAAAATCTACTGAGAAGTAAATAATTGTCATTTGATGAAAAAATAACGACATTCCAGACGCTGGTTCTGAACGTCGTATTAGCGGTCTTCATTTCCCAATACCCCCTTTCACCATCAGCTCGGCGCGTGCGCGTTCTTGTCGATGACCCATTACACGCTCTCTTGTCCTGCTAATGTCCGGCGTCATGATCCGGACACACGTTATCGCCACGACACGCGCCGGACATGCGTTATCACCATAACACGTGTCGGACATATGTAGGTTATCACTACGACACGTGTATTCAGACATTCCTCAACGTGTTAATAGCGAACTACGAAATAGGTCTGTCTTAAAAGATTGAATGCTCGTTTATAGAATATGTTCTCATACCATTCTTATTCCATACTCTGGCTTCAGAAGAGCCGATATTCTCAAGCGTTCGGCACCACTCGTGAAATATCGACTCTACTGGTATTTCAGAAGAAAAAAACCTGAATATCCTCTATTTATATATAATAGTTCACGTTGTGTAATACTAAAATGCTACTTCAAATAGCTAGGCCTATATGAAGCTCAGTGTTAAGTGTTATTGGCTATTTTGACAACAAATACAAGTTGCCGCTCTGTCATATTCACTAGTCTGGCCGTAGAGTAGATCTCTGATATGTTACTATACAGTAACGCATGTACAATGTATCTGACATTATTGGCGTATTTTTAAAATATACTTATTGGAATGGAAGTGGTGTAAAATGTTAGCATAGTGGAAGTGATAGTAAATAATCCGATATAATATCGTAGGATATGTTAATATGACAGCCTGTGTCGGAGGTCTGTGTCGGAGCTCTGTGTCGGAGCTCTGTGTCGGAGGTCTGTGTCGGAGGTCTGTGTCGGAGGTCTGTGATTCCATCAGCCATTAGATAATCTACAGTTACTCAGTGACCGATACATCAAGAGGTAAACACGAAAGTGCTTATCAGACCAGCACCATTAGACAAAGCAAAATACATAATTAACTTTTTTTTTAAAGATGTATTATACCAATGTACTATATTGGTAATACATGTGTGAGGAATATGCACGGAGCAACAGATAACCTAAAACAATGGTACATCAATTAGCAAGAGTACCACAACTAAACTGATGCACGAATGAAGGACAAGCCTGATACTATCAGTGATAGTGATTATTTGAACATGTTTATGAATGCACTGTCTACGAAAATATGTTATAGGACAACGCAGGATCTCAACTGAGCTATGAGTATAGGATAGTTCATGACAATAAAACTACTATAAATACAATTAAAACGTAGTTTCTTTTCGACATACCTTTTGTTTGTTCATGCAGCATATATGTACTATATTCGCAATTAATACTAGTGCATATATTTTCAGAGAGAGAGGGAGAGAGAGATATATACACAAAGAGAGAGAGAGAGACACAGAGAGACAGAGAGAGAGAAAATTAATAGTACTGATTAATGAGGAGCGGCATTGAGTAATTATTTTATGTTAATTTTTCAGTGCAAGGACTGAGAACTCTAGACGTGTATAACTGTTCATGACGGATATTGAATAGGACTGTTTTGGTGACATTAGTATATTAATGAACGCACGTGCAAGCGTGAATACAGAAGGGTATTTGTCCGTTCAGTTATAATAACTAAGTACATGTCCAGTAAAATTCAGTTTGAATTCCACTAAACACTTCCCATTGATTTCTCTTCTCCCTCTCACTGCTGGAGGCGACTTAAGTTGCCCGATCACACGCAGAAATCATAGAACACTTTGATTTTATTCAGCAGGGAGAAGGCTAACAGTGGACACTGTTGCAGTTGTCCGACATTGTATCCCACCTCTTGTTGTTTTAATTGACAATGTTCTTTTTTTTTATGTTTTTTTATTTCCTCAATGAATTCAAGATCTCTGACAATGCGCGCTCCGACAATGTATTTGAGACAATGTGTAGCAATACGTTTTCTCACTAGCATCCACCAACTCGCCGCTACCTGTCCGTATATCAATCAACATCCGCTATATAGGCTCTCACACACGTCACCTTCGAAATTTAATCAAACAGCCCTGAAGCACGTGTAATGACAGAGCTGTGTGGGGACGTGCTCTACTGACGGCCGGGTGTAAGGACAGGGCCATAACTCAGGGTCTGCTCCAGTTGATGACGGTCCAGCCAGCATCCAGAGATCATGGTCCGCCAAAGAACAACCTTTGTAGGTGCACTTGTAGCACGGAGCTGATTAGCAGGCCCGCACTTGAAGATTTTATCGAACAGGGTCTGAAGTGATCGTGGTCGACACGCTGGACAAAGAGGCCGGACAGCCGTCTGATTTATGACCGTCTTAGAGGAAGGAGCTGTTTGTAATGGTAATTCTGGTGGGTCAGAGAGTTGGTCATAGGGCGATCACTCAATACTGGGCAGGACAGCGTCGGAGAGAGAGAGAGATAGAGAGAGAGAGAGAGAGAGAGAGAGAGAGATGGAGAGAGAGATGGAGAGTCACAGAGAGAGAGAATGATGTAGAGAGAGAGAGGGAGAGATAGAGTCACACAGAGAGAGAGATAATGATGGAGAGAGAGTGAGGGAGAGGGAGAGAGAAAGAAGGGTGGGTGGAGCGTACATGTACATTGCTTATATCAATGAATGTATATCCTTCACATAGTCTATAAATGTACACGAATATTGCATAGTGTGTTATATCCAGTACCCAAATTGCAACTAATTCGCAATTATTTCCCGACCACTGAATCTAATAAGTGTCCTGACTATAAACTCAGCACGTGTGTCGAGTAGCGACTATCTGCCCAGGATCAAAGACAGTTGACAGCAATGTTTTGTTGCTAGTGCTCCGTTGTAGAGAATTAATGCGATGGAACCTCGCGTCAGGAGAATCAAACCACACCCTATACTAACCCTAGCAGCCATAACCTTCCATTTGACATAAGATTTTATTCGCGTGCACATACAAAATAAAAACCTGTTTATTGTTATGTTTCGCGAGGACTCTGAACGACAATGCGGGTGGAAATGTTGAAGAAGACAACTTTATTGGTGTTAAGTGATGATGGTCTAACGATGACGTCCATGCAGACTACCAAACCTGTACACAACACAGTTATATATATGTAAGAACGCTCCGCTGTATGAGGTGTAGTTATATCTGCAATATAATTCGTAATAAATGTTTTATGTCTCCCATTTCCATTTTGACGGCCATTGGTGAAATATATGTTTTATGATGTTTTAATATTTTCATGTAAAAATGGGCGAGACAATAATAAACACGTTTTTCTCTCTATCTGCCCTACACTGTTTGTGGTATATTGTGATGTTATTCACTTAAGAAGTTCGTAAGAACGTTTCGAGAATAGGCCCCCTGAACTACTAAGAGACTACAAATTTAGCCCACCAGCACATCCGGGCAGTGTTGGTCGCAATACAGGCATTTATTTGTTAAGATACCATTGAGCTCTGCACGCGGCTATGACGATTGAAGGAAATCTTTTATAAAACGTTAATGGTCATTACAGTGGGCCGGAAACTCTCGTCTCCTCTGGGGCCATAGTTAGTGACCGCGGGGGTCATGAGATCAGCCATTGACCACAGCCCGACCCTGGTCCGCCGAGGCTCGGGTGGCGACGGACCCTGCCTGGATGGTCATCCAACCTGGAGCCAGACACTAATTCTGCTTTTCAAATTTAATGCTGGGTTTTAAATTACGTTTTTGATGAAAGAAGATTTTTCGGCTGAATGACCGGATTTTTTAATCGTGTTGATGCCAGCGACGTGATTTCTAAATCAGATGCCATGTATGCTTTCTGTCCAACTCCGTGTCAATGTAGATTGCTTCTTATTTCAAAGACGTGGAGAATTATAGGGTAGCGAGTGACCTTGAAAATGGAGCAAATTTTTCAATAGATAAAACATGGAAAGGTTAATTAAATGAAATTTCTTTGCGGTTGACACGAGATTGAAATGTGTCGTTTATGACTCCACTGCAAATACAGAACCACATTGGTTACAATAAAACACAGTGTCTTTTAAATCCAAATAAACGCCGTCGGTTTCAGTGGAGGTTTTCGCCCAGTTAATCCGTGTAATCTGATAGTTTGTTATAATCATAGGATTTGCGTAGTTATAGTGAACTTAAATATCGATAGAGTGTATATTATAGTCTGAAGATGTATCGTTCTATTCTATAGTTATGCCGGCGCTACACTTGCGACCAAATCGTCGTACGACTCGAGTTATGCCGACTCCCGACGGTCGGCGTTAGGTT
>JAUTBZ010148138.1:0-12017 GCA_032361785.1 Lepetodrilus galriftensis
ATAGTCTATGTTGTACCGTGTGGTCACCTACATCCCTACTGATAGTCTATGTTGTACCGTGTGGTCACCTACATCCCTACTGATAGTCTATGTTGTACCGTGTGGTCACCTACATCCCTACTGATAGTCTATGTTGTACCGTGTGGTCACCTACATCCCTACTGATAGTCTATGTTGTACCGTGTGGTCACCTACATCCCCAGTGATCTCCTAAGTGACCAATGGTCTCCTATATCTCGTTGTCGCCTAACATGTCTCATGATCTACTAGTATATACCTGCCATTACCTGGCGTTCGCCTATATGCATGCTGGTCGCCAATAGATCAACCTAAATTATTCTTTTTTTGTTCTTGTATTTCCTTTATTTTCCATTTTCTCAGGCATGATACCATATAACATAGATTATGTAATACATTATTCTTGATGATCTTCTCCGCGTCGCCTATACGTCCAGTGGTCGCCTATATGTCCAGTGGTCGCCTATATGTCCAGTGTTCGCCTATATGTCCAGTGTTCGCCTATATGTCCAGTGGTCGCCTATATGTCCAGTGGTCGCCTATATGTCCAGTGGTCGCCTATACGTCTACGGTCTAGTGGTAATTTACAAGTATGCCTGTTGGTCGCCACAATGCCTGATGAACTAACGCCCAACTATTGGAGATGGAGATTAGCTTGCGCCAATTAACATTTCCTCTTTCTATAACTAAACAACTTCGTGCTGGATAACGAAATATTTATTGTCTTTCATCTGACGTCTGTGATAGCCACGTAAAGACTATGTATAAAAGCAACCACGAACACGGTTAGTGCGTGTAGACCCGGAACGTAATATTGCTGTCAATTCCCATAAAGCGCGCGCCTTTCCAAAGATTTGTGATTTTTCGGTATTGATCTTCGTGTTAAACATTCAAACAGAAGTTCCAGCAAGAGCAATCATAGGCAATTACTACTTCCCGTCCGTGTACGTCCAAAGCCCGTAGATTGGACAACTGGCTTCGCGAGTATATTTCCATATCAAATTACATTTCACAGTGCAGTTGGGGCGTCTTTATGCGTTTTCAATGCTCTAACTCGCTACTGCCAACACCCGTGTATCTAGATCCGGATCCCTTTTCACGGCTTTCAGTTCCACGGGCCAGGGCACCGGGGCAGGTTTGGTGATTTCCTCGCTGTAACTACACTCATGAAAGACTTAACTTTCTCCAATTAACAAACACGATGTAGCTTTTTAGAATCGAGGAATGACAAATCAACAAATGTTCTCAAGACGATGAATATTGGCTATAACCCATCCACATGGAGATTCGGATCATTACTTTGTGAATTAGTTCAATTTATCGGTGTCGGGCGCGAGTACTCGGGGATTACACTGTTGCAATGAAGTCGAAGGGGGTTGACCACAAGCCGTGTTTTTATTCATTGAGCAATCATTGATGTAATTCCGGGTTTGATCCCGACACTATCGCGCTCCTAACACCGGCCTTGCCACCAGCCACTCGCCCTGGTCGCCCTTTGATGTCGTTTGATGACAAAACACCGTCTTCAGTATTGATGCATTTCTGAGTCTAATCAATAGAAATAGAAACAATATTTACAAGTGGTTAGTGGAAGTTGATTGCTGATTCATTGGGGACAGAACGCAAGACGTCGTAACATTACGAATGCGTAAATCAAATTTTGGCTGAGTCTGGTTTCGTGTTCCATGTCACGGCAGCAGTAGCCTTACTACATTAACAACGGAGATGTTTAGCAAAACGGTTTTAGATTCTGACAAGAGAATACTCTATCTGTAATTCGGGTATAAAGCTGAGCAATCGTAACTCTACCAAACATTTGGGTCGTAACCCTACCAAACATTAGGCTCCTATAGTAGGAGGCAAACACTCTCTGGGCGAGCGGTTCTTGATCGCATGTAAGCAAACTTTGGGTCCAAATTTCTTCAATTGTATCCGTGATTTCCTTCGCTACTTCTCGCCAAGTGGCCTGGAATGTCTTCGATTAGTTAAACAACTCGCGCCACGCTTTAGAAACCGTTTCCATTACCTACAGAGAGCGTAGCCATTGGTAAATATAATCCCGCTAGCCAGACAACGGTGAGATGCGAGTCCGATCGAACACCCAATAAAATAGTCTCATCTAGTTATTCAATCCCTACTCTGTCCGATTTAAACGTCAAATTACCATCCACCGTACTTGATTTAAGTAAACTCGCTTTTCTAAAGCCTGATATGCTCGATTTGGTTAATGTTGCCTCGCCGTGTCGGTTCAGTTGTCGTAGAAACAGATGGGAAACTTTAAATCTAGATTGGTATTGTCGCTCTACGGGGGATAATCGCCCTTACGAGATCATAACAAATCATGAAATGCACATAAAGACCAAATAAAGCTTAACATGGGCTCGAGGTACATAGACAGTGTATTTACGACGAACATAAACTGTCAGGACGAGCGCGTGGCTGCGGGCCCAGTGTTTTATTGACTCCGCGGCGTGTAATCCTGTTAGCTAATATATTTACATTCTTATATCGTCCCAAATCATGCAGCGCGATGCCATCAGGCCGCTAAGTAATTCTCCAGATACGATGTGCCGTGCGGCTTTATTAGTAAGCAATAAGCGTCGCTGTTTATGAGCCGCACACGACTTAGCATGACGACGAACGGCGAAGCGATGAGCTCGGGACCTCGTAAACTTTGCACAGGCCTCCTCGCTCGCTTTCCTTCTCCGTCTAGTTAAAGGGGGGTCTCCCAAACGATGTTCGCTCCGGTAGCCGATATGCCTACGTAATTGACGGGGCGTTATATTAGTCCAGCAACGTCCGTTATCATTGGATAAGATTTAGGGAATGGCAAATAGATTTCTCTGCGATTGGCTCATGATGAACTACTCGAATATTGCCGTTAGAAATTCATGAAATTAATTCATTCCCATTGTTCGCGCTCAAATTGTTACTAATTTCTACAGATAATTTTGCAGAAAAGTGTCTTCGGTGATTGATTATGAAATATCCAAGAGTTGAATTCTCCAACTAAATATTGTAATTTAATATTAAATTTGTAAATGTCGGGGAGAGCATGGCGTCATCCACGTTTAATGCTGAGATCTCGAGGATTCCAAACACAGAGGGCGCCACGGAACAATTACACGCAAACTATTAACCTAATCCCTTATTATCATTAATCTTGACTTCTCCTGGTCATCAATCATTATTATGCGAATGGAAAATAATATATTCTGGACAGACGTGTTAATACACCCTTTTATCAAAATGACCATGTCGTATTTATTTAAATTAATTGTCATACCTATAATGTATAATTTATTTGAGGATGACACGTCTTTAACACATTTTTCTCTGTGCATCTTAACTCCACAATGCCAGGATAAGATTCGGTCAGTGATGAAAGATTCTTGTGTCAGTGTACAAAAATATTAATTCCATATAATAGTACTGTTTTCTCAGCGGGTTTAGGTTTGTCAGAAATCGAATCGCTTCTCGTGTAATGTAGAAGGAAATCGAATCCGGGTCCTGTTAAAGGTTGGATTCAGTTCTGACAAAAGCGGACTGGGAACATGTGATCTCGAGACCTTGGTTTTATCAGCTGTCTGGCTCCATGACGAACGTTCTCACAATGTAAGTGAGCACCTCCCTATACAACCCTTTGTGGACATTTCGCTCCTTATACAATCAGTAGTGTCTTCACATTCTGTACGGTGATTTTAAAGACGTTGTTTTTCAGTCTAGAGGGGATCAGGTATAGAGCTCCAAGGGTGTCATGCTCTCGGTGAGGTGCCACGATCTATGCGTGATTAATGGGTTATACTTATAGGATAAGAACACAGCTAATCATCCTTGTCCTGAACACGTATACACAGCAGAACACATACAACAGAACACATGCACAACAGAACAGAACAAATACACCAGAACCGATGCACAACAGAACACGTACACCAGAACGCATGCAAAACAGAACACGTATACACCAGAACGCATGCACAACAGAACACGTACACAGCAGAACAGAACGGTAGGCCTACACATAGGAAGTATAGTGTTAACGTCGGACTAGTTACGTATTATCTTTTGGACGAGGAAAACATCATTAAACATTAATACGTTTTATAAAGGATATATACGCATGAAAATAATATCTCCCAAGTGAACTTGTATACATCATTATTCAGATATAAAATGGCACATGCATGCTACCTTTTGAAAAATGACTGTTCAGAAAAAGCAGCCGGGGATTACATAATATATAATAAATTTAAATTAAATAATAATAGAAATAATTAGTCTAATTCACGCTTGAAAGTAGGCCTCTATATGCTCAAAGCGTTACATAAATGTATACTCACTCGTTCTATTCTAAACAAAATGTGCATTATATTTCAGATAAATATTTCAGTATTACGTGACATAAATTTTGAAATTTGTTTTTAATACAATGTTTAGTCGTTAAAGTCACGTTATTCTTGTTGCTCGTGTGGTTGTCGGCCATTACTTAACTCGCTGTCGCTGATGTTAGTACATCAAAGAAGCCACAGACAACATATTAGGTGTCTCATCCTGTTATACTCGTGTCGTAAACAATGGAACCACTTGTAAAACCCACGGAGAACCGCTTAATCTTTGGACTGGTCCGTATCCAGCTCTCAAGTCTATCCCCAGAGTTGTAGAATTCCGTGCTACAAGGCGTTGTGAGGCAGACGACATGTTCTGATTGTTCGCCTACGAATACCCCTAGACTGCACGGAAGGGGAGCAAGTCGACTGCCATTTTATAATCGGATCATAGATCAAAAGAAAGGTGAAATCCGTTTCATGTTTGGGTTATTCCTGGGACGGCTTCCAGAAAACAAGATGGCGGTCTTTGACGTCTGCTAGCGCCGATCATGTCATATCTCGGACATCACGAATATCTCGCGAGACTGAATTTGGTTGCCAGACTCGGAAGTTACATTCCAACGAAGGCCAGTTCGTCCCAGAACGTGATTCCGTGTTTTTTTAATCAAGTCGTAAACGTGGACATTGTGAAGTAGAAAACTAGGTTGTAACATATTAATCAAACAATTGGCGAACTGTAACACAACATCCGATACCAATACATTATTACAATCACTGTATGATCAACTTTGCCCTGTTTTATATTCAAAGCCTTTCACAACGAGCAAACTCCTAGCAAGTACCAACTCTTTGCCTTTTAAGATGCACGGACATCTTTGGGCTGAGTGAGCCTCACAGTCGCTTTGTGGAGCGTCTTGTATTTACCATGAAGCATAGAACGTGCTTTGTTAGTGGGGAAATAACAAGGCACTTGTAGACATGAGCGATGATGAAAGACACATCGTCGTTTCTCTCGCCTCTTTAACAAAGTTCTTCATAATGGGCGCGAGTATGTACGCAGTGAGGCCTATACTATAACACGGCGCACACATACTTGTGAACACAGCGATGGGCTGTCACTCAGATTCCAGACGTCTTCACGAGTACAGTTACCGGCTACCAGAGAGGCCGACGATGGACGAATGTTGTTTTTTTCCTAAATAGTTCCGTTGATCTCTCTTATACTTGCTCTTACCTGTCTGCTGTGCAAAGGACGCGCGTGCATGTTTATAGATCAGGTGTAGTCCTTGCTTTATAGTTGTATCTGGAAATGGTAAACGCCGATGTGCAATGAATCATCCTTCAGAACTATTCATTCTATTTGACAAACAGGTTCTCAAGCTAAACGATAACAGCTTGATGAAATTTCATCAAGTATTGTATAGTATTTGTGTTGGTCTATCATCGATTCGTGAGATGTGTGTCCAGCTACTGGTGATATTCCGGAACACGATTATTTTCCAAAAGTTTTCGATGCATTGCTCCTAACGATCAGTCTCAGAAACCAAATGTTACAGTATGTCTTGATAGTATATGAAATAATATACATGTACTTCTCTAAAGCTTCTCTATCTCCTAAATATTCACGTTTACAACGAAACACATCCATCATATTCATGCGTTTTCAAAACTTCCACCTCCATATTTTACTTTGTCAAAGCTGATCCGACAACCGGAAGAACAGAAATATGACAAAGACAGTTTTCTTTATCTGCAAACAGTTTCTGAATTTTCTCATGCATTGTAGTTAGCGTAGACTAACACCAGTCCAGTGTTTCTGACCAGTGCCCGGTGTGGTCAACCTAATTACCAGCGTGCTAATTCCGGCCACATCCGCGTTGTCACACTTCGCATGACCGACCACACCTGGGAAAACACGGCGTTCTGGACATTCTGGGAAGGTTCAAAGAGATACAAGTCGAGGCTTTCTGGCAGGACCTGAGGAAGAGCTCGCGCATAAACGCCGGGTGTTTACTCTGGGGTGTGGAAGTATTTGTCATGTGCAGGTAGCAAACCGCCCCCTCTCGGCGTATTGATACCGTGAATACAGATGAACTCGGGTGGGCGTGTCCACGCTGTCCATCCGGGTACTAATCCCTGTGTATCTCTGTCAGAGATGTTCGCGAAACCGTGTGCTACATCTTCCCGCCAAATGTGTAAAGGGACAGACGATGGTGTGCAGGAACTGGGTGGGACTATGACAGGGGTCAATTGGGAGGGTGGGTTGTTAGGGTGACGACGACGACGACCATGTAACAACGCTGGTGATGTACGAGTTAAAGGAAGGGTGATATGATAACTGACTAAAGCGACTAGGTATATTTTAACAGACATGTTGACCTCAGATATACCCTGCTAAATGCTGCAGAAACAACCATTTGCGAGCGATGATAGACGATGTACATCTACATCCACAAACTAGCAGGATTAATAAATATACAGCACCTGGTATCGTCTGACATCATCTACACGCCATCGCTCATGTGGTGGTGTTGACGTGGACAGGTATGCATGATGGCCGTCGAATACCCGGATGTGCTCATCAACTCCATAGTGGGAAAACGCTACTTTCCTTCCCCAGCTAATCCAGTTATACATATATTCTCTTAATCGTAAGAACACCCAGTATATCAAACCTAATCTCGCGTGAATCTGCGGGATCTTGACGAAGTGCCCGGCTAACAAAGCTGACGTGACGTACGGGTATGAACTGGGTTCCGTCTTGTCTGTATGTCACACCATCCGTCTCCTTCTGGTGTCACCGGGGCAGACGACGCTAAAACACCCTCCGAGTTGGGATTCATCCGGTGACTACTCCGTCATGTCTATTATATAGTCGGCCTGGGAGCTACTCACTTCTCACGGTCCACGCTCTCGACAGACTAACATTCATATGGATGAGTTCTTAGTTTTGAAAACGGATCTACAGGAACACTATACCTCAGTACCTCTGTATGTTTTCGTGAGATCACGCCCGCCATCATGGCCCAATCATTCTTGTGGATAGGTTCATTCTAGTCCTGACGAACAATATATCCTCCAGGGTCCTAATAGATACTAATGATAGCCTGTGGCAATAACACAATGCCAATTTAGTGCCAACACTACATAAATCTACAAAATAGTTGCTCATCCTATACAGGGAAATTGTTTGTCTGAAAGTAACAGCGCTAGCTGTCCTTGAGACTAGCAACTCACGCCACTTTAGTCGCCATAATAAACAACAACATTACATTTAACATTCTTTATGACATATCGATTTCAAAATACCATGCGGTACGCATGCATGCACCTATACTATGTCCATCTGTTTTATTCCAAATAGCATATGCTATATTGCACCCATCTTTGATTGCAAAATGTTAGAGACTTCCTTACTTCCTACAAACATATGGCGACCTCTACTGGTATTTCGTTCTAACCGTATGCTGCGAGTACTGCATGTTGTATAAGTAGGCTTCTATCTCACTGATTCCTCCTTCAGCTTATCACGTCCTCGTTATAGCGTATTTATGATTAGAGGAGAAGCACGTTTACCCTGCTTCTTACCTTGTCATTTGTCGGACAAGAAGGAGTTGAAAAGTATGGTGACTTGACATAGCCATAATTTTCCCACTCTGTACGCCAATGCGTACTTTCATGATGACGAGCTTCTGATGTCACCATGACGACCCTAGACTGCGAGAGAGCGTACGTAGTTACTCGAGAGTGCTGTCGTTATCAACTCAAATAAGCTCATCATAACAATTTTGCCGTATAATGTTTTCGCCTCGTGATCTCGTAACGCTGTACGTTAGTCTCGTTCATGAGAGATGAGATGAGATGAGACGTCCCCCGTAGGAAGTCGCTGTCATAAAGCACGTTATTCCCTTCATGATTGTGCTTGAAGTGGTTGTCATCTGCTGCTCGTGATCACAGGCTCTCCAGCGACAATCATTGTGTCACAAACTGACGTTAAGTGTATTACGATACGCCGGTTATGTATTTTATATTCCACTTTTACCGTTATGTTCTCACTGCAGGCTTATCCATGTTTGAAGAAGGGCCTCGAGGGTTCCTCTCACTGAATGAGTTATTTCCGTTGTAGCGGAATGTTATAGGTGGTGTTCCATTGACAGTTTTGGACGAACATTCTGGACAGGGGGCTGCTCCTTTCTATCTGTTCTGTCTGTACTTTCTGTCCGACGCGTGCGCAGTTACACTGTGCGGTGTTGATCCTTGGTAACTGTGCATGTGTCAGACAATAAGTACAGACAGATAGAACAGCTAGAAAGGAGCAGCCCCACTGTCCAGAATGTGAGTCCAAGACTGTCTATATGGAACACCACCATTGTCATTGAGATAGCATTCAGTGCAATTCACCTTATCTGAATACGCTGGTATCGTCCCTACTATACTACACTCATGTTGTACGACACTCGTGTCGTGCCTTATTCTCACATACGATCTGAGAAGGACGATGAATCGGTGCATTTATTCAAACTAATACTTATCTTGTCGTCTTGTTAATAATATTTTCAACTGATTTGCTATAAAGAGCACGTATGCAGTGACATACAAAAAAATAATGTTACACTGAACGTTTTTCATTAAATTTGATCTATGAATGCAAACTTCATCATTGCCGTGACTTAGGCCTATACCATTGTGTTCGTAACAGCCAAGACTGCCATTGATCGACGGAGTATTGCATGATAACCACTGCTATTCTCATTGTTTTAATGATATACAACGGCATCAAGTCGCATAAACACTAGTTTGGGACGTTCACGATACCGTATTACCAACTATCTGTGAAATTGAATATCAATCGCGACGAATACTCCGTGATTTAGGTGACGGACGCGCCACTACGTGCAACGTTCAGAGTTCTTCTTGTAACACGTGGCTCAAGGATATCAAAGATTTCTAATTATTGGTGTACGGAGACAATCCACTACAGCTTCCGTTCTGTCCTGTACTCGATACCCGGACGCCGCAGTGAACGCTGGGAGTTTGGCAATCATAAATAAGTCGAGTGGACGTTAATCAGCGTACCGTTAGCGTGTAGGTAAACTATAAATCTACCCGCTACCTGTGACAGGTAGGGGCGCTTTGATGTCGCAGACTTTAAAGCGAAACGAAAGGGGGCTTCGGACATTTTGGCGAGTTCGGGTGTGTTTTTGTGTGTCCGCTGTTAATTTACTTCGGGTACGTCGGAATTCAAATTGGATCTCAGTGAAATATGACCTTGGTTGTAAATTAATTTCAAAACTACAGAACTATCGAACACATTGTGTATTTATGGAATCGTATTAAAGTTAAATCTTGCTTCATATCCGCTGATCTCTAATACCTGATCAAAGGAAATAAAGTTTGAAGTATTTGTACCAGTGACATATCTGAAATTAACCACATTTAATTACATGTATATATTTAGACTTGTATTTTGCTTTGTAATAATGATACAAGACCACTACCACTCTCCTTTGTAAGAAATTTACAATACGAAGTGTGTGAGTGTGTGTGTAAAAAGAAAAAGTATGTTTACCATGTTCTGTTAATTATATCTGCCGTGAAATAACATACCACTTTAGTTAGCACCATAATTATCAGAGACGAGGAGAGTCTACAATATACCAATGCATGGGTATTCATTAAAGGAACACTACCCTGTCCCGTCTTCTCGGGTTAACAGTTTGAATATCCCGATTACAGTTGGATGCTTCTCAGATACAAAGGAGGCGACACCAGTCTAATGTTTTCCTACTTTAAATCGAGTAACTATGGTAACTAAGACGACCGATGGGTGTCATCATTGCGTATACCTGCTTCTCATCAAAGGACTATTTTGTGCGCCGCTTTGTCCATTGCCGGTGGTGTGATTAGTCCAGAATTGTCCTCTGAGCGTAGGATTACGCATGCGCATGGAAGATGGTCATCAATGTAATCGGCGAATTGTGTGGGTGTTAGGTTCACGAGGTTTCTTGTGATGTTCCTGTGAGGAATGTCTGGACGATGGTCTCCGACGATGTCCGGAGGATCAGATTTATTGTGTTTAGTGGCGGCCATCTTATGCTGAACACCACTGGCAGCTTACTGGCATCTGACTCGTGACTGACTGATACCGCGCTAGCAGTTCAGTGTTGTGAGAACGTCATCTTTTGACAGATCCAGTGTTGGCTGTCAATGAACCATTTTTTGTACGTTAAAATAACTGATGTACGGTTTCGCGTAAGCCCCAACAGTAAACAGTGAATCATACGAAAACAAGTATTATCACTGATGATGATACTAACGCAACGGCTATATGGATTTGTCTTTTTTAAGACAGAACGTTACTGTGTAGTATTAACTGAGTAATGTTAAATGCAATACTGTATAATAACTCTATCCACAATGTTCAGGGAAACAATCAATCATGAACAAAGAAATTTTCAATTTCCAAATAATTCTAATGATGATAATAAAAGTGAAAAGAATTACTAACAATAATAATAATAATAATAATAATGAAAGGTAATAATAATAATAATAATAATAATAATAATAATTTTAAAATATAATAATAATAATAATAATAATAGCAACAATGTCTCTATCACTATTATTCTGGTGGGCGGTCTCAGACAGCAAGCAGGTTATCCGTGTCAAACATCGTGTTTCAAGGTGTGAACAAGATTGAAACATTTCAACAGAGTGACCTTTTGGCGCGTTTGTTTACCTATTTCACGCTCCGTGGTTTATCTCTGCGTGTCTATAATATTTAGAATACTTCAGTTTGACCATTGTGAAGTTTCCTTGACCAATGCAGCTGTTGTACGTGTGGCCCTGGTCAAGCGTGTGGTTACCTTGGAAACGGATATAGAATAATTCGGAGTAATTTACCATTGTAAGTTAGTCTTCAAAAACTGCTTTAAACTTCACTTATTCGGTTTGTTTCCTTAGGTAATGCGCTGTTATGCTGCTAAATGATTTATGGGTTGACTGTGGCAGGGTTCCTCGCTTGTACCTGTTTTTTTCCTATTTAGTATAGAATTGTATCCACCGCTTGGCAGCAGCGATCTTTGTTTCCTCTTGATAAGAAAAACAGATGAAAACCTAAAAGAAAGACAAAACAAATGCAGAAAAAATATGAGATCGTTTGTGATAGCATTGCGTGCGGGAATATTTCGTCAGAGCCAGTACAGGTGTCTGGTATCTGTGGGATCTGCGCATTGCTGTCACTGGTTTACCTGCTTAAAGGCATTGGTAGCGATTCCTCAAGAGGATGTCAGGAGAAGTCGAGCTGAAAGAAATACACCAGAAAAACAATGTTTTCTTTCACTGAGTCTCGGCCCTCCGCTAATTGTCTGGCTTCATGTGGGTGGGGTACAGTGGTTGGGTGGGGTACAGGGTTGGTACAGTGGCTGGGTGGGGTACAGTGGCTGGGTGGGGTGCAGTGGTTGGGTGGGGGATACTGTATGTATATGCGTACATAATACACGTACGTACATGTATGTGTACCAGCATTTACACGGTTTCAAACGAGATCTTCTCGTACAATATTAATTAAAACGTTGTAGTGGATATGTAATACAGTCGACCCCCGTATAACCGGACGTCAGATAACCGGATCCCTTGCTATCCGGACGGTTTTTACCGGGAACC
>JAUTBZ010148149.1:0-12017 GCA_032361785.1 Lepetodrilus galriftensis
TAAAGGGGCTAAGTCAGTTTTTGCTATATATTTGGTCATCAAAAACTGACTTAAGCCCCTTTATGAATACCGGCCCTTGGCAGGTGTACATTTTTCCCCAATCTATTTTGGTGATGACTATTTTTTTATAAATGATACAAAGAATCTGAATGCTATATTTTCGTTCATACTGTCCTGACAGCGCTAACTAAGACATCAGATAATATATTTCTATGTTATGCGCTATCACACCACGAGGGCTTTCATGTGTTCAAACATGAGCAACATGATTGGTTCTATAAAGAAAAGTATAGACAATCAGGAAGCTTGTCTCCAAACACGTGACAAAGTCGTCCGGTTCCATCATGTTACGCTGCAACGCTCGCTGATCGGAGACGGGAATCAGTCTTAAAAAGATGGCAGATTTGTTGTATCACTTCAAAATTATGTTAACGCAAAATCAGAAAAAGGCTGTATTAGCTAATGTTGCGTGAACCTGAAGGTTGCGTTCTTGGAAACAAAAAGAGAAAGCGAAAAATCATTAATAAAGCTATTCCGTGTGTTAGTGACAACATGTAGTTGTAGTGGCACAATATAGGGCATAGAGTTATCCTTCCAAATTTTCGCTGCATCAACTATTCTCACCAGAGGACGACAACACAAAACTGGACATTCCGTGATAATACGTCACATAGTATCGTGGGTGGCAAGACTATGGGATGTTCCGCCGTTGCTCACCGTTTTCTGCCACACAAACGATTGTTCCGTGCAAGGCCGCAAATGATAGATTTTTTTGTTTGTTCTTCATTCCATAAACAACCACGAAAAGTCGCGTAACTTATGCTTGCCAGCGGAAGTACGCCATCTTCATATTCTAATTAGCGCTACGGAAAATATTAATTTACGGAATATGCTTAAATGTACGTCAATATTATATCTACCTCTCTAGAACTATCGACAAAGTGTTAGATTTCCAGTGTAGTGTGAATAATTTGCTTGAATTTGTCTTCAACTCGAATAAGTCCGCCTCCTCTAGGCCAGCGTCAAGGAACACCCACGAGTACATAACAATCTTCATGCCATTTGCGGTTATCTCCCCTAGAGATACTCTTTTCCCTGGTGATATTCTCAAATCGTACGCTGGTAATATGTAAATAAAGAGAAAAATATAATTTCATGTCCATTATTTCAAATATTCATCTGCAGTACAGAAATACGTTCGTTTAACTGAATTACTAATATTTTGTATTAGTCTTGTATTGTATATTGTTTATATACGTTTGTTTTCTAAAATACACCATCGTGTTTATTAACACTTAATTTATATGACTTGTTATCGCTTGGCTTGATGCTTACTTGGGTATCTATACTGTATATTAGTTCCGCCTTGAATCGATTAATATACTATTCTCTGGATAGTTTCATATTAGAAACAAAATACTAATTATAAAGAAAAACAGTCTTTTACCTTTGAAAATAAAAAGTGAATATGTAAATTGTCATCAATAAACAAAAAGGTGACAGGCTAGAACCTACCAATGCACCGAGACTCTTTAGTCGTACCCATATCCAGAGTAGTCTGCCCTTGCCGACACTGTTTGCACGCAGACTGTCCCATCTCATACTGGAAGGTACCAACTGGACAGAGGTGGCAGGGTACCATGCCGTGTTTTGAGAAGGTTCCCGGTTTGCACAGTTCTGTTTATTGTACAAAGATACATACATTGTATACATATTGATAAACCACCATTTTAATGGTTGTATTTAGTATGTCATTTGTCTGTGAATTACTCTGTAAATATCTCTTACATCATGATACCGAACTTTTGAGAAAATATTCCCCTTAATGGCCGCCATTTTCAATTTGTCCTTTAAGAACATTGCCCAATAGGTGACAGAACTTTGGTTCTTATTCCAGGCCAGCCTTGTTCCCAGGTCAGCTAATTTAATATAACATACAGTCAGTGAATAAATAAATAGTTTATTTCGTATATGTAGGCCTCAGGCCCATGTACAGTGGATGGCCATTGGATGCCACCGTGAGATGTGTGGTTCAAACTGACCGACACGTGCTTTCGATCAAGATTAATATAAACCAGGTTTTATAGTTTAATGGTCTTAGTCCAGTTCGTTATGCATTTTCGTTAAAAACTTGTGTAGAGTAGGAAACCTACACTGGTTGGGGGTCTATTATAGCCCAGTGCCGGTATTCATAAAGGGGCTTAAGTCCGTTTTTGATGACCAAATATATAGGAAAAACTGACTTAGCCCCCTTTATGAATACCGGCCCAGGTTATCGTTTCTCGAAGCTCTCTTAGCCGTTAATGGACCATAGCACTCTCTTTGCCGATAGCTAATACATTGCTAAGGGAGTGCTATGATCCCTTAGCGGTTAAGAAAGCTTCGAGAAACGATACCCAGGACGTATTGTCGCCTATCACAGATCCTGAGATCGGTAGATCATAACGTGACTTGCCTGTGCAGTTGGTTGCAGTACGCGCAGCCGCGCCACGTGTCGACGTTGCTAACGGACACGGTTTGCATTCCTTAGCGTACGCCTCGTCCTGATACGTTCCTTTAGGACAGTCTTCACATCCGTCTGTGCTGTTCAGGAACGTCCCGGTCGGACAGCCAGCTGCAGCAAGACCGTAGGATGAGATGGAAAGGCGAATGTTAATTAATATCAAACCTTGCAGCGCCTGGAACGGCAGCCAGAGGCCTGTTCGGGGGGGGGGGGGGCGTGTTTACCCGAGCACACGCGTGAAATCGCCTTGGAAACATTCATCCTTCACATGTGACGTCACGTGTGAACTCGCGTAAACTCTCCCTCTGGTTGTATACGACTCTTTAGGCCGAGAAGCTCTGACCGTCATAGTACAGCTTGATGCTGTTTTGACGGCAGAGGGCAGCCTCCTTCAAAGCCAAAGGCTGTACTATGACGGCCTAACGACTCTTGGGCTGGATACTCCGCGGGGAGTGGAGAATGAAAGTGAAGGCACAATGCTCCTCCGACCGAGGGATGAGTTACATTTGTAGAGGGTCTCTAAAATTTGACTTACGATCAAATTAAATGTAGCTATAACTGTTCTGAGCAACACGAGTTCTTGCAAGCGACTTACAAGCGACTTTTCTAAACTAGCCATTGTCTCAAGAGTAGAGGGGACGGGGAATCAGTTTAGCTGGGCTCTGACTATACTTACAGCATGATCCGCGTTCAAAGTTGGGCTTGGTTCCTTCGGGACAGACTATTATAGGGATCCCAGGAGCATACGAAGAGTTGTCTACCGTGTAATGGCTGATGTCCAACACATGCTGTTGAATCAACCTTTCAATCTTACTGGAAAGGTCATCGAAAGTCTTCTTGAAGATCATCGCAATCGAACTGTGGTTCATTAGAAGATCTTTGTAGTACGGAATGTCAATTTTCAACTCCACCACAATGCTTTTCTTGAGACTGCGTTTTCTCAAGTGGCTCCCGCGATTTCTCAAGGTACCGTCATGCATTACGCCACCACACCTGACATCGACCATTTCCGGTTGGCAACCAGGAAGTTTCACCCCGCATTCACTGTTAAAGACTGAATGACTGGTCAACATTAGGATAAACTTTTTGCTGACTTCAATCATGGTAGTTTTGTTTGGGCACTCGTTGGAGTAGTAATACATTTCAGCCGGAAGTCTCATTTTGTCCGGTTTTCGCAGAACTGAAATGTTTGTAATAATTTGCAGTGGTAGATTACTAATAAAAGGTTTATTAGTCATATATTCAGGAATATACGTGATCAAAGGTCATATTATATATGTGTTGTCCTATGATCTACATTGTATACCGGGACTGCACGTGTTTTAAGCCCATCCGTTTTTCAGCCCACGGGCTTAATTTCGTTAGTAGAATTTCTCATGCGAACACAGGCATTGGCGTAGTGCTGTAACATCGGGTACAAAACTCCCGTCATTTTCTAATGTCTCTTTAAAAAGTACTTTAAATAAATTGTACTTGAATGCAATAAATTAATATACAATTTAGAGCAGCTGTTATCAAGCGATAATTAGCTTTTGAAAATTAGACCATGGGCTTCAAATTATGTATAATCAAAAAGGATGATTTCCATATTTAAGACCAGGGCTTAATACGTGCAGTCCCGGTGTAGCAGCCCCAAAACACTCCCACAGAAAGCCCACTCTAGAGTGTTTTGAAGCTGGCCCAAGAACACTCTAGACGCTATCCCCAAAACACCACCCGGCCAGCCCGAAATCACTCCCTTCAGCCCACAAACACCACCACCCCTACCCCGAGGTATCCCAGGACACATTCACCTCGGATGTTCTTACATTATCCTGATAGGATTTTGTTAGGATCCTGGAATAGGATACCTATTTAGTTAGGGTTTTTCTGTAACTAAATTTAGTATCCTTTTGCATTCCTTACCAGTGCAGTCCTGTACTATTGCATGAGGTCTCCACTCTCCTTTGTCCACTGCGCATACGTACGTGTCCGGGACACGTCTTGGGACGTCATAGTTAGCGTTGCAGAGCATCATGCACATGTCACCGTGTGCCCACTTGTCACATGACATGGCGCCATTGAGAGGGGATCGCAGCTTTGGACACCTTTTAGCTGAAACAGGTTGGGATTCAGAATTCAATTTTCCTTCTTGACACTTGTCAATATAGTATATCCAATTACAAATAAAAATCCTTCAGACCTAGACCTTGTTGACATTTTTATTTTATATTGTTTTGTCCTTCATCTTTTTTTTTTACAATTTGTCACATGATACTTTCCTCCTGCCCTAAACTGACAAACCGTGACATACCGTAACATACGTGAAATAATTTTGAAAGCGGGTATAAATACCAATTTAAAACACAAACAAAACTAAACGAACGAACGAACAAATAAACAAACCATCAAACACATAAACAAATTAATTAATGTCAAGCAAATGTGTCCGAGCCGGTCAACATCGGCATACACGGATACGCCTTCTACTGTAAGATAACGAAGTATTCCCACGTGTACTATATATAACCAAAAGGGAAATACAATGTATATATGTATTGCACACCAAATGGATAATATACACGCCACAGTCTAACATGATCAAACACCCAGCTTACAGTCACACATGGGCCGAGTCTTCGTGCCAGGCCACGTCCATCCCAGCCTCCCAGTGGTGTCCTTGGAACACGTGATCGTGGATGCGCCAATCAGAGGATCGTTCGACTTACAAGACACCGTGCACGAGAATCCTAGAGATGTGCCGTTAGGACAATGGTAGTCCAATAGATCGTGTGGGCTTGGAAATGAAGGTTCTTTACAGAACTCGACTGTGGAAAGTAATACATTGCTTTGATATGCATCCATAAACAGGTGTCCGGGCCAGGCTACGCGACGCTGATGTTCAAAACTAAACCGAGACACCCGAGATGAAAGTCTCCTACCTAGAATAGGACACTTACTTACTTTTGCTGTGATATCATGATCAATCTAGGCCAGTTACATTTAGCGCACCGGTAGCTCAGCGGATTTCGATACAATTTGAAAGGATCTGCACCGGGTTCCGGCGTCACTTTTCACGTGTTATATTTTGGCCGACATCTCATGGGACATCCTCGCACCCCAGCGGTACCTATTGCACTCAGGACTCGTTCCATGTTGTACAGCATTAAACGAGGCCCGAGTACAATAAGTACCACAGGGGTGCGAGGATGCTCATGGGTGTGGTAACGCAGTGGTAGGACGTTTGGACCGGAGCCGAAGACAACAACATTTCTGACGCGATCATGATAGGATTAATGCGCTGTTTGTACCTTGGCAATAGCATCAGCATCAGCCTTGGTGTGTCAGTACCAGTCGGTGCTCTCAGGTTTAATGCAACATTCAGCGCTACGGATGTTGCGGGTTTCCTCCTGCCATAAACTGACAAGCCGTGATATAATTGAAATAATCTGGAAAGCAGCTCAAAATGTCATACGTACTAACACTGAACAACTTCTCACCTTCAACACGAACTGTAAACGAACATGTTTTAGTATTATTGGCTTCATCCGTGGCCACTACGAACACGACAGTGCGACCGATAGGGAACAGGGATCCACTTTCTATGATGTTGGTGAATCTGACATTAGCACTTCCGGAATTGTCATCCACCACCGGATGTTCCCACTTGACTGCAGCTTGTTGTTCTTGTGGCCCTGCGTAGGCCTGCTGATCAGGAACACAGCCACCCGGAAAAGAAGGTGCTTGGTAATCTGCAACATCGTTAACATCATCAGCAGCAGCAGCAACAGCAGCAACATCATCATCACCACCACCACTACCACTACCACCACCAGCAGCAGCAGCAGCATAAACAGCCTAATCACGACCACCATCATCACTATTGCTATGCTCCTACTTTTCCTCCTCCTCCTCCTCTTCATCATCATCGTCATCGTCATCATTAGCACCGCCAGTAGCAACGCTAGGGTAGCGCATTCAATCGATAACGCAGGCCCACCAATCCGCATGACAATGGTATTAATATTCTGGTATGCGGTTATTAAAAAGAAAATCTACTACCTTTAGTTTTTGCATTGATAGAATATGCCATTATTAACGTTTGCAACATAAATAATCAAATATTTCAAAATTTTCGAAATTACAATTAATTTGACCTCTAACCTCGACATTCGCCCATAGCTGTCCAATCACCGGTGCCGTTACAGACTGTCATGGGGACGCCCTTAACCCTGAAGCCATCGTCACATTTGAGTGTGCACCGAGTCGTGTATTCCATCGTGGTACTGGAGCAGACCAGAGTTCCGTGACTCCGTGTCGGGAGTTTGGGACAGATCTTGGCTGAAGAAATAAAAACATAATTCTAATGATTAATACATTGAATCTCTGAAAGTAATCTGGATATCAGGGGCGTCCTTCGAATAGTATTACTGTGCACACGTATTGCCATAAACGACAGGCCTCCTGTTATCCTTAAAACCCCGACCATACTGACTACTATATTTTAATTTATATTTCGTAGATTATCTCGGTAAATAAAAATAAATATATATTTTTTAATTTTTGCACCAGTAATAACAAATCTGTGGTGATCGTTATATAAACATATTTTGTATTACTTGTGCAATATATATTTTAATTTATATTTTGGTTAGGGCAAATGAAATACGAAAATACGTTGTTTTTTGTTTTTCTTTCCATGAAGTATTTACCGAGATAATCTACGAAATAGGGGTATCAATGAATTTCATGTCAAACTATAACATCCGTCAAATACTAAGTAGTCACCATGGCCGATGTTTCGAGGATCCTTTTTATTATTATATAGTTAACACTCACGTGCGCACGATGCCATCTTTCCTACCCACTGCTTTCTAAGACACATGATCTGGTTATCTCCCTTGAGTTCATAGCCGAACTTGCACGTGAAGGTGCAGACGGACCCGGATGCCATTTCGTCATCGCACTTCATGTCGCCATTCCACGGCCATTTTGGACGGGGACAGCGCGAGACTGTGTATTTAATGATAGTGATTGTAATACGGTGAATGAATAAATGAAGGAATAAATGAAGGAATACTCTTTTATTTCCTCCACTAGATTCGGAGAGTACAGATAAATACTGTCATTATTTATAAAAAAATAAAATAAATTAGGGTTTAGAGTCGTTTTCTATTTGTTTCCAATAATATAATGACGTGTCAGTTTAGGGCAGGATGAAAACATCCGTTACTCGGAATGTTGCAGTAAACCTGCGCGCACCGGCTGGTACAGATACTACCAAGAATGATAACTGCATTGCCACTCTACAGAGAGTGCATCCTATCAATATTACGTCAGAAACTTTCGCGAATATTGATTCCAGGCTCCCGTTACTTAACTATGTACATAAGATATATATCTGACATTGGATGCAGTTGGAATGACACACTCCGAACCAGGCGCCGATATTACGAAACTTTTCTGAGTACGATTTCATACTCTCCTCAGAATTGTGTTCATAAAACATGTAAATCGAGCATGAAATCGTACTCAGAACATAATGAGTCAATTTCACGGATAATGAACTTTCTTGTCCACCTACAATCTACATAATTATATGCTTATTATATTATATCTGAACTATTTAATGTTTTCAAAAGATATGTTTTGGGGGTGAATCCAGTTTTGGAGTCAAACGTGGTAATTTTGTGCTGATTTCGGTAGAGGGGACTCCCTAGATCAGAACACTGGATGATGCCACTCTCTGTCTCTGGTATCCTTTGGCAGATTTTTATTATTGTCATTTTAAGTTTGGGTATATTACGCTAAACAAACTTCCATTCCTTCAATTATAGTGGATGTATACATGACATTTACTTACAATCAATACACTAAATAATTTTGTGGCATGTTTTAGCAACCATAAAATACCAAACAAAACAGCTTGTCCTGGGGTAGTCCTTGACAACGACATTTCGTAGTAATCTTTTCGATTTTTAATGATTTTGACATTTTTCAAAATAAAATAAAAATCATCAAATATTAAGAAATTTTCAAAAAATGTCAAAATCATTAAAAATCGAAAACATTGCTACGAAACGTCGTTGACAAGTAGGAATTTTTAAAAAAATGTCAAAATCATTAAACATCGAAAACATTGCTACGAAACGTCGTTGACAAGGACTAGTCTTAGAGGGACCGTAACTTCATTTCAATAATTGTATTAGTGTTGTTCTTTTATTCCTAGATTCCTTCTATTACAGACATAACTCTTGAGAAGAATTAAATTAAACTAAAAGCATTAATCAGATTCAATATAAAACATAAAGCAATGTACCCTTGACGATGAAAGAAAAGCTGCAATAAGCCGCCATTCCTTTGCTGTTCTTTGTTTTATAATAAATTTGATGATGACCCTCCTGAAAGACGCTCCCAGACGGCTTCCCCTTCATCAACCTAACGCTGAAACACAGACTTTTGTGAATACGTCTGGGGATCCTTTCTAGAAGCTCTCCAATCGGATCAACCGAGCGACATCCACAGATATACTCTCGGACCTCAATGGTAGTTTACCATATATGACTGGTTTCCTTGTGTCGTAAATGGGCACATGTACTGACCCAGTTGGGTTTCCTCAAAGGCAGAGTCTACTACAAACGTAAACACGTAGTGCTATTTCTTTTCATCGTCAGTGTATTCGTTATGTATTAAAGCCCAATTTAATTTCTAGCGTGCCCGTTTGGCATTCTGTTTTAACAAAATGCTAAATATAATTAAAATTGTGTATGTTTTTACCGCTGTAGGATAGGTACAATTCCATTGTAGTTTACAGTTCTTGTATAACCCGAATAAAATAGGCCTACCGTAAAATCTCACATTTCCTCTAGGTTCCTGACTAGGAGAGTATCTTTCACGACCACTGGCAGAAATATGGGAACGTCGACATAACTAACTGGTTGTATAAAGTGTAGTCAAAACAATTGTATTTATTTTCAGGTAAAACCGTGATAGACCACTATATAGGTCAACCATCTGTGATAGCATGCCTTTAGCCATGATTTGCACTGTTTACCTGTTTAGTATAATTACTTATAAGTGTTAGTTATAAACCTACACTTAGAACAAAATAAACCATGGCAACGAGACCGGAAGAGGGGTATATTATATATATATATATATATATATAAACCCGGATTAAGTTAACGCATTGAAGAATATATTCTAGGCCAGAGAGATTACTTAAGAGGTAATAACTGGCATGGTCACTTACCGGATGCGGTAGCACCGGATGTTGACGGTAGCTGCTGCAGAACCACTAGAGTCGCACACAGGAGGGGTGGGAGCCAGCCACACCCCATACTCAGGTACCCCCAGGGAATTGGTCATAGACCATGCACAGTCACTAGGGGGCTAAAAGCGTAACACCTTGTTGTGAGGTCGCCATCTGAAAATATAAAAAGAGTATTATAAAATGTGCAAAAACAACTTAAATGGATCATTTTGGGTGGTGTCCGGTGGTTTGGGGGTGGTGGCGGGGATGTAATGGATACTTACCCAGTTTTCCGTGACTGACTTTTATAATAATAAAAACAAAGTAACACAACAAAATACCCGACACAACCTCACTGGGTTTTAACCCTCTAATAGGCCTTGTGGCACATGGAATAATTGTATGACATAATAATACTAATGCATAATTATAATGCGCCTATTCTGTGTCGTACACATGGTCATGGCGCTACATTATTACCCCGGTCAATGCACTCAATTCCTTCTACAGGGTCATCATTCATATGTCCATCTCATCCTTTCATCGTGATGAGTTACGTGTTGTAGACATATCGCAATAACCCTCGCTCCACGTTATTTGAATATATGTATGAACATAATCTACGCATTCGAAAAATGCAAAATCGATTCGTTCTGTGTAAACATTAGAAATGCTTACTTCAAAATCATATATAGTTTGGCACTACAATTATAGAAAGAAACAATACTCACAAAATTGGCAAATGGATTAACACGAATGGACAATAATTGCCACCATTCCTAGCACATGTATTACTGTTATTAGCGGCGTTTATGATATCTAAAAGTACAAGCGGAAGATTGTCAACATCATTATTCATCCACTTCCTGTTCGATACAAACGTATTCCTAATATATAGAGGATACTTAAATGTGTTTCCCAAATATCATGGTTTATGTTATCGAGTGAAGCGGGAGGCTATATTGTCATGAGTGCAGCAGGCTGGTATTATTGAACGATTATTAGTAGTGGTTGGTATTTAACTGTTTAACTGCCAGCAGAAGGCACGATTTATGTGAAGACTCGACGTCCTTCAAAGCATGTCAACAATCAAATGGTAGATCTATATTGTAGGTAATTTTTATGTCATTTTGTTTTTTTAACGATTGTTTAGAGCCATTTTCAATATTCTTTTACTTACATGTATATCGGTGCTTGTCAGGAGAAAACCTGAAACATCCGTAGAGCTGAATGCTGCATAAAACCTACAAGCACCGGCTGGTACTGACAGACAAAGGATGATATCAATATCGCTTCAGAAAGTTAACTTTCGCGGGCGGGATTTGAACCCGGGGTCTTTACGTAGGAAGTTTAAACGTTCTACCATTGCACTATTTATAGTTATACCCGCCTCTTTTAATTTTATAAGTCAGATAATATTATATTAGATATAGGCGTCTAACGATTGGTGTTGGAGTATAAACACAGTGTGTTTAAAGATTTTACATAATTTATTATCATACCTATAACTGCATTTAATATAATTCTGTCTGATGTTTGGTTTTCTTTATTAAATATTGATTCTGTCTGTAAAGATGTTTGGCTTTGGTTGACACAGTTACGTCTAATTAGGAAAGAAAAATATATGCTCTGGTTATTTGATAAATATATGATGACATTTGTGTAATGATTCCGTGCAAAGGAATTAGTAAACTATTGTATTAATTTCCTTTCAGCAATGGTGTATTAAAACATTGTACCATACTATTTATATTTCCTAGAATTTGATTGGTCGAAATGGTTGTAAAAGTGTGTGAAATTTCAATTTGACCATAGAAGAACAACAGAGATCAACAGCTATACCAATACGTTCTTCAAAAACAACATGGAGCAGCAACTACAGCAGGACAAGGTCTTCTGAAACAACAGAGACCATCAGCCGTGGCTTAAAGAGCAATACAAGGTCTTCTGAAACAATAGAGACCAACAGCTATATAGCAAGACAAAGTCTTCTGAAGCAACAGAGACCATCAGCCGTGGCTTAACCCTTTACCTACTACACCTGTGTTGACGTACAGCTACCTAACGTCATATAGCAGTTAGCTTCTGACGTCGTTTGCAGGCTTAACTACTGAGCTGCTCAGACGTCATTTCACTTTTTCACGTTGCGCTAAGGAAAGGGTTGTGGTAATGCCGTTATATTAATATTGCCCACATAAACCTATATTTGTAAACAATTTCAGTTACCTGATAATAATGTGCTTGGATGACAGCATGCGTAAATTGTTATTTTTACCTAAATAC
>JAUTBZ010148160.1:0-12017 GCA_032361785.1 Lepetodrilus galriftensis
ATCTCTAAGAGAGGAATGGCGCACAGTAGTTCACGAACAATGTATAACCATGGTCTGCAGTGTTCCAAGAAGGTCTGCAGCCATTGCTAAAACACATGGGATACACACTATAGATACATAATATTTCAATTTTGTATTAATTGTATCATTTTTATAAAATGCTGTTTACTACAAAACAATACGTGTCCTTATTTGGTTTCTTTCAATATCTATACTGAATAAGTTCCAAATTCGAGAAATTATCCTGTTTTACTTGTTGACGTATATAGTAACTTGTTATATCGGTATTCCTCCTGAAAGTATACAAATAGCCTGCAATTTTGGAATTAAAGTTAGGTGGTATTTCTCACCGAATCGTAGACGTTAGACCGGATGTTGTGGAATAAATACTTCTGAAAAAGAAGTAACGTAGAAGTCCACACATTGTAGAAGCTGTATACTGAATACTGATGAACACAGAAATAACGTAGAAACACAAAAGTCCACACATTGTAGAAGCAGTGCAACTCATTTAATATTTATAAATACAATACAAATCAATATGTTACTATTACCAAGATACACAGAAATGTA
Source organism: Lepetodrilus galriftensis (assembly GCA_032361785.1). NCBI lineage: Eukaryota > Metazoa > Mollusca > Gastropoda > Lepetellida > Lepetodrilidae > Lepetodrilus > Lepetodrilus galriftensis. Next base: position 574 of record JAUTBZ010148160.1, read on the forward strand.
GAACAATCATTCACATGATTCATGCATTATAGTTTCATACAGTATTGGTAGGCCTACACGTATTTGCTAATATTCAAATTAGTTCCACACAATAATTTAATAGTTTAAATTTGCGAATAATGTTTCATCTACAATTACTAATAGTTTTATGTAGCATCGCTAATATAGTTTCAATAACTTAAATAGCATAATTAAAAAAAATATCTAACATTTTTAATAAAAAGTTCATCCCACAGATAGGCCTACTAAACGATAAAATAATGATATTTATCACTTCCTAATTAATGTGTCACATGTATATCTTTATTTAAAATCAATTAATATCTGTATGCCATTATCAATACAGCACAAGACAAATAATATAAGAACACTGTTCGAAGGGAAACAACTCTTCATTTATCATATATAGAACAACCAACATTCAACAACGTTTTAAAAAAAATGGACACCTCATATAACGTTTTGCATTCATCAAACATTTATGTAGCGGGGATAGGTACGCAAAACTATTATATTAATCCAAATATATAGCTTATAATCGTTTAGAAATAAATTGAGGTATTAACCCTTATTTTACAACCCTTCACTTTAATTTAAAGTGAAGGGTTGTAAAATATCCTAATAATATATGATTCATCCCGTCCTGGACGCACGAGCTTCTGACAAATTACATGTAGGCCTACCGTGACACCTCTAATTATAAGGAAGATGATTTGGGTGATTGAACATTAAAATTATACGACATCCAGCAGAGATTAACGTAATTAATATCAACATAATGTGTAGGCCTACTTAACGAGTAGCGTAATGAATCACATCGAAATGTTACGGGACGACGCATATCTAGACATTACCTGATGTAATTAATAAACATGTTGCAGCAATTCGCCCGAAGCGCAAAGTTAGGGGCCTAACCATACATTTGATTCTGTTCAAACAAATGAGTAGAACTGACCCCTGAAATGTGTATAGCTTATACCACACATGCTTCTGAAAAATTATACTGCATAGTACATACATAGGCTATAGACAACTTCAAACTCTTCGTAATCATAGGCTATATAAATTATAAATGAATGTCTTATTTCTTCAGAATTTTGAGGAACAAAGCAGTTTTTATTTTAATATAGGCCTACTCTACATGTACAATTAATTTATTCCCATTGAATATTCTCAATACAATGCTACGTCATATAGTGGTATATCATATTATATGACTCTCGGACACAACATTGCATTTTTATTATTCAGAGTCCTATGATCGTGCCAATCCTTATTTCGTTTCAGATTACGCGTCGTGTTTTGCACAGTTATCATGTGATACAAAATGGACGCCCAGTGTTTTGGTTTCGAGGTAACCGGTTAAAATGATGGCCTATGACAGGGCCCAGACCTACGGCCAGCCACCCTCGTCAGCCGAGAGACATCGTCGAATATCTGAGGACGTTGCCTCGCTTGATTCCTGGTCTGACGCCTTAAATGCGTCCCACAATTCAGCTTCATCGCCCGAGCCACCGTCATACCAGTTCTCGGCCGAATGTCGAGTCAGTTCAGGAAGTGGTTGTCAGAATCGTGTACCTGTTGTTGGTAGTATACAGACACCTTTGAGGTACGAACCCCGTAGGGAATATGATGTCCCTTTGCAGAGGGGTTCAGGACCCTCGAGATACGACGTCGTTGACGGTGCCGGTGCCACAGCATCGTCATCAGGCCAATCCTATAGACCAGCCACTGAGAGGGTCGACAACAGTCACAATCACAACTGGTCTCCTTGGTTTCCAGATCAGCCGGATGCTCATCACAGAGAAACGACATCATGGTTCAATAAATTTGTTCAATCACCATCACACGCTAAGACACACTCGTCCAATTTGAAAAACTATAGTAGACCTCACGCGTTTAGCACTGGGCATGCCGATTCTAGAAACGTGCCACGATTTGGCATAGGAGCACAGTCTCGTCTTGGTGGATCTCACCCCCCTGGTTCCTCCGGTAATGTGGGCCAGAATGGTCGCGAGGGTCAGTCGAATGACGAGAGAGGGGAATTTGGATCTGAGAACCTGGCAGATCAATGGGACAGAGAAAGTGAACGATTCAAAACTAAATTCATGTCGGCTTGGAATAATGTTAAATACGGTATGACATTAGACAAATAAGCAAGTCCCCATAATCGTTAATATATAGAACATATAACATGAATAAGCAAGTCCCGATGATCATTATGCCATATATAGAACAGTAGCAACTAGTAAGAGATCGATGGTTATCTAGTTACTTAAATAAATGACCAGTTATTAGACATGCTCTGCAATGCTAACTTGTATTTATTACTTGCATATAATTAGCATCTTGAGCATTTTCACATAATCTGTTCTAGGTGAAAGTAATTTTACAATCGTATGATTACTGATAGGGTCAGTAAGTCTCGCTCGTCTGGGTCATTTCCGGTGAGAGTACGAATTTCGACGGTTGCTATGAATGACGTCTGAATCGTGACGTTTTCATGTGAGGTCACAATTGGATATTGTCAATGTGTTGCACATTTAGGTTGTTTGAGCAGTTTAGGTCACTGGATATTGAATGAATCTCGGGCTATTTCATGTCAATGTCATGTCATATTGGTATTATTACAGTGGCTATTTATTTTGTCTGTTTGCATTTGTTCACAGGCTGGACACTGAAGACAAAAACTAACTTCAAGTATGACAGCCCCATCATTCTACTTGGAAAATGCTATCATCGGAGAGGAGAGGATGGTTGGTTTTATGTTTTACCTAACATTATCAATGTTATCATGCAATTTATGTATCACAGTATATTTTAGGTCTCATTTACCCTTAACTCTCTCTCTCTCTGTATTGATTAGGCACATACACAGCTCTTTAGGGCATCTCTGGTTGCCTCCAGTATGGAGAGGGTTAAAGATATAAAAAATGATAACAAATAAAAAAACACAACCAAACAACTTTGAAACAAATAAACCCCCAAACAATGTCCCCAAAACAACCACAGAGAAGCACAACAAAACATTTAAACATATAACACTGAACTCCTTTTGAATGTCCCAGAGTAATTTATATAGCGCCTAGGATCTAGACTATCTACTCAATGGCGCTGAACAAAAAGTACCCTGAAAAGAAATATCTACTTAACTGAAGGATATGCCTGGTTGAAAGAGAACTATATCTACCGAAGTATTACCACAACCGTCCAAACTATTAATATTATAAATTCCAGCTACTTTTTCACAATTGTCAAACTGATCCCTATCTAATGTTAGAAAACTAGCTAAATTCATAGAAATGATTCTATATGCATTGCATTCAGTGTTCAAATATGTACATCCATTATTTATATTAATACTCTGTATCCATGTACCACTGTGAGTGTTTTTTGTGTGGAATGAACTGATTGATTGATTAAGAGATTGGTCTTTAGCTCTCGCCGGAAGACAGCCTATTTCACAAGCATAATTACCATGATTATATAATTTGATTGAATTCTCATTTCAGACTATGACAATGCTCAACACCACAGCGCCAGTAGCAGGAGATCTAACATGGACGAGTTCCATCAGGACTTTTCCAGCCGAATGTGGTTCACGTACAGACGAGAGTTCTCTCCCCTTTTGGGTACCAAGCTGACCACAGACTGTGGCTGGGGCTGTATGCTCAGGAGCGGTCAGATGCTGATGGCCCAGGGCCTCATCAGCCATTTCCTCGGGCGTGGTATGTTCTGTCAGTCTATAGTTTGACTTTCTATTTCGATACTTAATGACAACAGCTACTGCCAGAATGCATAGCCATCTATATATAACGCATATGCCTTAACCCAAAGCCTCATGGCTCCCATTAGCCATGTCCATAGGAAGGATCATGACTACAGGTGCAACTTTCTGTTTCGATACATACCAATGCCACTGGGAGCTTGCCACTTGGCTAAAATCCATATAGCTATTTGTAAACAATATTCCTAAACTCATTGTTACCTTAGGCCGTCATCAACCATGTCCTAAGATATATATACTCTATGTAAGAGGGAGAATAATTACACTTTTAAAAAAAAGAGTGCATTCTTGGATTTGGCTAAAAACCTTTAAACATAACTAAATTCTGCTTTCACTTCTAAACAGACTGGCGAGTGTTCCATGAGCCAAAGCCTGAAGATAAGGCGTTCTACAAGGAGATTCTGCGATGGTTTTCTGACCAGGCTTGCGACCAGGTACCGTTCTCCATACACAAGCTGGTCGCTGCCGGTCGGAATCATGGGAAGAATCCAGGAAACTGGTATGGACCGGCTTCACTGGCCCTCATATTGAGGTAAGACTGTAGACATCTATTACTGTAAATCACTAACTTACATGTATGAGACTGATTGATATCTATGTGCATATATATGTATATTGGATTGTTTTGTAATCTCTCTATTTCATACATGCTAATTTCAGGGATGCTTTGAAAAATGCTAACAGTAGCATTCCTATCCTGAATGACGTGTGTGTGTATGTCGCCCCAGATTGTACTGGTAAGTAGGAGTGTAAAACAACACAGTAGGGAAATAGGGAAAGAAATGTTGTTCAACTTACTTCCCAGAATGGCTAAAGCTAGCATACTATTACTAAATCAAGCAACATCCAGCCTATAAGCTTATTGTTGTAGGTTTCAGTGCAATTTTCCTTAGAATTAGAATTGAAAGATTCCCGCAGCGACGTCAAACTCCATATTCACTCACTCACTCACCTTAGAATTATGTCTGCCAAACTCGATAGATTAATTTACATGTATATGAATTCAATGATGTTGTCTACAAAGGTTTGATGTCGCATGTCATCTACCAAGTAAACATGACTACACAACCTTTAGAACATTTGGTCCTATTAACTTTCGTATTTGGATTAATTACTACCCGGTAGCTGTGATAATTATGTGAAATAATCTTGAAAGAAATACCATTTTAATTTTTGACAAATTTATTTTCTCCTGCAGCATTTGTCAAGGTTCGTAATGCTGATATAATTTTATAAGCATCATCCCAAATCTCCATTGACCAATAGTCATTGTTTTTGTACGGTTCACCAGTGTACAAGCAGGACGTCCTAGACCTCTGTCAGTCGCGGCCGAAGTCCCTCAGCCAGACCAGTCAGGACCTCGAGGACGGCGACCTCGGCACACGTGACGCCGGGGAGTGGAAGCGTGCGCTCATCCTCCTCATCCCCATGCGCCTCGGAGGCGAAGTACTTAACCCCATCTACACAGAGTGCGTCAAGAATCTCCTGGCCAACGACAAGTGTATCGGGATCATCGGAGGCAAGCCCAAGCATTCGCTGTACTTTGTGGGCTGGCAGGAGGACAAGCTCATCAACCTCGACCCTCACTACTGCCAGGACATCGTCGACACCACCGTTCACAACTTCCCCGTTCAGGTAATGCACTGTAAATGCAATTGCTTCTCAGAATTTCATCCTCTTCGCTGCAGATTAGTTTTACTTGTAACTATTCATTCAACTCTTTGTGCTCATGCGCTTTATAATTGGACTAGTTTTATTTATTTATTTATTTATTTATTATGACCATTGAGTATTAAGATTGATTTTAGTAAATTATATTTGCTCATAATACCCTATGGTGAGGATGAAATTTGTTTTACTCATAATATAACCATTGCTGAGGGTAATTCTAACAATACTAGGAATTTAGATATTGCCTGTGAGCAACAAACTCAACACTCCAGAAATGGGTTATTATTATTATTATTTAAATATTTCATGTAAATACAGTGCTCTGATTCATATTTATTAGTGCAAGTATTTTTAATCGAGTATGTTTTGCCGGAACATCACGACTTGAGTTAATGATGTAAAGGGAGGCAACTGAATTTACCATGATAACAATGGTTTGTGTATTTCTCCAGTCTTTCCATTGTGTATCGCCACGGAAACTCCCCTTCTCCAAGATGGATCCGAGTTGTACAGTGGGCTTCTACATTAAGACGTATGCTGAATTCAAGACTTTTGTACAAACTGTTGGACCGGTTAGTACAGCACTTACATGACTTAGTATCAGCACTATGGATGGATGATAGTGCAATGATAGAATGTTTGACTTCAGAGCCAAAGGCACCGGTTCAAATCTTATCCTGGGAGCCCGCCATCAGTGTTCACGAAAGTTAATTTTCTGACTCGATATTGCTAGGAAGCGCTGTCTGTACTGCGGAAATGCAGATATCATCCTTGGTCTGTCTGTACCAGCCAGTGCTCAAAGGTTTACTGCAACATTTAGAGCTACGGATATTGCAGGTTTCGTCCTGCCCTAAACTGTAAAGCTGTGATATAAGTGAAAGAATCTTGAAAGCAGTTCTAAATCACAATTCAAAAACATCTGTTTTGATTTGATACAGTTTAACACTGATGTCTATTATGCCCTAGAATATAGAAATTGAAATATTGTAGTCTTATGTATAACTAACATTTTACTTCATTCCTAGATACATAAGTTAACCCATTACTTCATACAGAATTAAGTAGCCCTGCAATGTGAGGATGAAGGAGTTATGCCCATTACCGCTGCTTCAAAATGAACAATTCTTTTATGGAGTTTGAAAATTATCATTGTATCAATATCAAACAATGTACTGTGTGGAGTTACTTCCCTTTAGGCTTTTCTGCGAGTGTCTCCGATGCGGTGGACTATGTTGCACTCCTGTTAATTAACTACTTCAAAACCATATCACCATATTCCAGATTAACGTACCAGGGTTCCACTTAGGTTTCAATTTTTGAGAGTCCCGGGGGATTCAAGTTGATATACTTATCAACAATTTTTATTAATAAAATGCGTCCAAACTAGCAATTTTTGCGTATGGGACGCAGGATTGCGCGTTCGGAGAAACCCTGAACTTACGTATAACTCTCCTTCCTCTCACTCTCAGAATGAGGTCATGGAATTGTGGATCAGTGGACAAATATTTGAAGGTACCATAAGTGATATGGATACTATATTTTATATTTATGATTGATAATACAGTCTCAAATAATCATGGGCTTCTCTGACCATCTTTCAGCTAGTGATCCCGAAATGTCAGAAGGGTCTGTACCCTCTCTTCATCTTCTCAGACGCTCGGAGCAGCGATATCGGAGCGGAAGATGTTCCGTACAAGGAGAAGGGACGCTTGCGAATACGGCATCACCGCGTTGACCGTGACGGCAAAGTTCGATCTCCCACGATAGAGTCTGAAGATTACGTCATATTGTGACCCAGTTCTGAAGTCAAAGTTTTAACTTAACTGAGAAATTTATGAAGAGAATTATTGTCTTGATGGTCCAATATTTATTAGATTTCTTTAACATGTACACAGTTGAAATGGAATATAATGGTAGATGTCAAAGTTGAAATATCGATTATACGAGAGCTCAAAATATTAAATTAACATATTATGTCTTCCATATCATTCCCATTTGCATTTGTACATAATGTGGTGTTTTCTATTACAAAGAATTTGTGGAATTTCTTTATTACAAACCAATATTTCACCATTAAATTATTTTTCCTCTCTAAAATACTCACGTTTGAGTTGGCCTATACTTATCTATACTTTCTCATAATATGTATATAATTGCCATCACAACTATTTTTTTTACAACCATACTAAATTTTATGTCGCCTGTATTTATTTACTTATTTTTAGTTATTTTATTGATTTTAAATGATTTAAGATTACCAAACTTGTATTTAATTTCTTCCATAGAAAAGAACCTAAATCAAATGATATTAATTTTCTCATATATACCAGTATATTTTATGCAATGTTTTCCAATTTTCTCATTTAATGTATATTTATTTAACATTTCAAGTGCCTCTGTGTATTATATGTTTTACCATGGTTGTGTGCAATATAGGGGTATTGGTCTTCAACAATTGTTCTGTGTTAAACATGTCAAATTATATTTTATGCTATTACTCGCCAGTATAAAATATTTCTTATCAAATCACAAATATACTCACTGACAGAAATTAATAAACGGCAGTTTCACTAAATTTCGGAATTCAGTTTGAGGAATCTGCTGCCATTCTTTTTCCAATGCGTATTCATAAGTTCTTGAAGAGTACCAGTGAATATTTGGAAATTCCTCCTGTGTACTCATTAAAATAACATCAATCTAAATTTATATGTTCAAATCGGCTACTGGCCTGTAATTAATTTGTTGAGTATATTACTGATTTCAATATTCATAGTTTCATACCCATAGTAATATGTATACAATTGTGTATTCAGGACTACTAGTCACTCTACTGTTGCTAAGCTTTTAATGCCTAATTGTATGGTAATGTAACATTGTTGTCGTCGCCTATGGGTGAAATACTCATACTGGGAAGTAAAGCGTTAATTAATTAAGTAATTCATTCATTATTAATACCTATATACTCATGAATATAATGAGATGCTCACTTATGACATGTGTTTAATGTGCACACAGACGTGCACAAGACATTACATAGTCATCGTCTAAACATATTGCTGTGTCTTGCTACTTCTATGGTGTGATTTGAAGTAACTTAAAGCAACCTAATTTTTACTAACTAGAGGTCTTGTCTTCCCTTGAAACTGGAAGAATTGGTGGTAAAAATACTCAACTAGTTTGTTGCTCTCAAAGCATGCACAGTAAAGATGTGATCAGGCCCCAATATTATGAAACATTTTGAGTACGATTTCATGCTCAAACTCAAATTATATATGGGAATTTGTGAACAAAACCTGGATTTGAGAATTAGTTCGTAAAAACGTTCTGTATTCTCAGGGCCATGTCTATCTCACTCCAGGATATGACATAGTCAAGACGTTATGAAACTTTTAAAGGTATGATTTCCTGGACAACTCAATATTTTTATTCACCCATACCCCATATATTGAGTCTATAATTAAAAATTCTTTTCACTATTATTTTTTATCTTTGAATTCTTAAAAGATACTCTCAAGTTTGACAGTTACCTTAAAACGATTTGGAGTTGTTCTGATATTAATAGATTTGAAGTTCTCTGAGATAAACTTTTACCTAGAAATCTTCTTAGGTTTTGTTGTTTGCAAATGGATGATACTTTTTCGCATGTGTGCGATACTTGTTTGCAAATGGGCGATATATTCCCACATTCAGTGACTGACTGACTGACTCAAGCATTCTATGGTTTTCAAAGAAAATTCTTAGATGCTTTATGAATGCCCAACCGATCTCTAGATACCATGAAGGTTATTATATGTGTTCATGCTGAGTGAAGATGCACGATAGAGATATGCTCTCTGTGTTTCATCTTTTCCAACAATCCAGTCTGTGATAAGGTTAACAATGTGCATCCAGAGAGACGTGTCTTGTCGTAAAAATACCAAGTTAACATCTCCATGTTGGCCTTGCCCAGATATTTATGGTCGATTCCTGGAGATAATGTTACAAAGAGGCCTCATCGAGTGTCGGATTATTTTTGCCAATTAATTTATGAACATGAATGTGAAAATCTATTTATTATCACGTAGGTAAGTGTATAACTATCGTAAGATAGATTTCCAGTCAGAAACACTATGTCTACACTGTATATAGGCAAATGTGATAGTAACTGGGGTGAAATAGGTGAAAGATTCCTGCAGCGAGGTTGAACTCCATACTGACTCACTCGACTATGTTGAAGTAAATAGACCAACTATAGTTCCAAGTAAAAGTATTTTCATTTTTAAATGAAGTAATCTTTTAACTTTATATTCAATAAATGTAGTCTCAAGATGAAGCTCTGAGACAGGTCTAAGATTTTGACAGTCCAAATGAATACAATTATACTGTACAACATGTTGATTTATCAATGATTAGTCCATTATGTTATTTCACTAGTGAACATATTTATATTTATTGCATGTGTTTTTGTTTGCTTCCAAACTGACATAATTTCCTAACAGGGCAACACCAATCAAACTATAACCAGTAGAAGGTGGAATCATCCCAATATATATATGTATATGTTAGAATAACAATCTGTATATTATTGAAATGATTGATTATGTAATGTATGTTGGTATTATTTAATGACATTTTATCAATCTTGTTCATAGACTATGGGTGATCTTTGAGTTTTATCAATTAACCATGAATCTATGAATAAAGACTACAACACCACTTGCAACCAATGTTGATCTGTTCTGGAAGTCTTGTTGTTTACAGAATGATTTTCTCAAATCTGTGGATGAAGATGGTCTGTACTGGCAGTTCTTGGCCTGCTGGAACTGTCAAGCCAAATAGACCACACCGTCAAAGCCATTCCTTAAAGAAAGGCTAAAACTCTGTGAGCTACAGTGATCAAACGGAGTCAAGTCAAACGGAGTGAGCAGTGCAGAGCCGGACCACGTGAAAGAACATCCGGTGACTTGGAATCGCACTTGATAGAACTCCAAAGCTATGGTAGCCAAATGGAATGAGTAGAGCGGAGCTAGATCACACGGCCGCGGCAAGATCAATGTTCTTCTGAACCTCCGGTGACTTGGAATCGCACTTGTACCATCGTGTGTAACACACAGAATACAATGTACACCGCCGTGCAGTATTATGATGGAATAGTGTTCTGTTTGGTACACACGAATCCGCGGACGGACCTGCCCTGGAATGGAATACCACATACATATCGAGAAGGTAGCAAACGGTCTTCGTTGACCTCTCGGGCAACACTTGATTCATTATCAGAAACAAATGGTCATTGCCTACTTACATCCGTTAGCCAATGGGAATAATGCCATTGTTTCAGAAGATGGCCACATACGAATACCGGTGTTCCATACAACCGTATTCCATTACGTAGTTGCATAGTAAATGGGGCCCATGTTCTAGAAACTGGGAAACCTGTCATGTTCAAGAGAGGTGACTTTCACTTCTGAACGTAGTAAGCCTATCTTATTATATTTGAAGGAAGCCCTACTAAAGCTGATGATGATCATGGCCATTCGTTTATCACGTGATGGTTGGAATCTGCGATTGTATGCATGCAGTTGACATAATTAATAACATTACTTTTCCACTCCCTTACAGATAAAAAAATGTTATAATAATTTGTTGGTTAACGTTTTCTTCTGGTGTGTTAATTATACGAGTTTATTATACACTATTGTCACCATTGGTACCGTATAATACCAGAGAGGATGTTTCCTAGCCAACACTTAGTCATTATATTACTTGACCTTTTCAAACAAGATCAATGGAATTATTTTTTTTCCCCGTCATGGATTATACAGATTTGAATGCGGGTTATAACGTACGGTATCCTTTCACAAAGCTCTTATCCGCTACGAGACCATAGCGCACTCTTTGCAGTGTATTAGCTATCGGCAGAGAGATCGTGATGGTCTCCATAGATCGTGATGGTCTCTTAGTATAGTGGATAAGACAGCTTCGTGAAAGGATACCAAAGAATGTGGGT
>JAUTBZ010148171.1:0-12014 GCA_032361785.1 Lepetodrilus galriftensis
CAGGTAACGCAGCAGGAAAGAAGTGTACATGTTAAGAAATATATGCTGTGTATTTTGTTATGAGATTACTTAGGGGCTTTTCCTTTCTAGCTGTTCTGTCTGTACTTTCTGTCCGACTCATGCACAGTTACCAAGGATCAACACTGCACAGTATAACTGCATATGTCTCGGACAGAAAGTACAGACAGAACAGCCAGAAAGGAGCAGCCCTTTAGTTAGCTCATCAGGGTTCACAAAATCTAAATATCTGCTAGTCAGAGGGACCTACACCTTCTAAAGCTCTTGGTTCTTCACTAAAACTCTGTAATAATGATACTATTCTGGTCAGAAAAGCTCCCAGCTTAAAGGACCGGCACACACAACAAATATCCTGGTCATTCAGTGAATCTGTCTGTCCCTCACGGATTGGGACCGATGAACCGACATATTTTTCAATCACAGTTCCTTATTGTTAAATACGAGCTGTAGAAATGAAGTTGAAAATATCAATTTCAACAAGATAAAATCAAATTCAATGGTGGGTTTAAAAATAAACATCTCCAAAACTATGTTTGATATATTTATTTCGTTTTTGTGAAGAGTTAGGAAAGTGCTTCTATTAATAATGTTTATTTGTTACTGCGTAGATATTTTCAGAATATACTGACAAAAGCTTAATTCATGTTTACCTTCAAAATATTATCAAAAATAGAACATTAGCAAGGTGTTCAGTAATATTAAGATTGTTATTTGCTCAATGTTTGCATTCGATTTTAATTTCATTTATTGTTATTCCCTCGAATTTGTAGATTGGAAGCTAGTTTAGACCTACATGTACTTTCAAACATGTTTTGAACATCCTGATATACTATTTTTGGTGATTAACCCTCTCCCTGCTGAATAAAATCAAAGTGTTCTACTTCTGCATGTGATCGGGCAACTTAAGTCACTGTCAGCAGGGAGAGGGTTAAATTAGTATGGTCATATCCTACATCCATTATTTAATAAATAATAATTATAAATAATAATAATAATGTGAACATTGCATCAAATCCATGCTCTAAAGCATGCATGCTCGTAATGCTAGATTAATACCCTTGTCAATAAATCTCTCGGAATATCAGATTGTCGCAAATGGGTGAAAGATTACCACAGCGACTTTAAACTCCATACTCACTCACTCAGAATATCACACATTTCAGAAATAGTTGAAACTTTGGCCAATATATTTGCCAGTTTTGTTAAAACACTATTTTTGTGTGCAGATTTAATACTGGACAACATGATCGCATCCAAGCAGCTGGAGGAGACGCTGAAAGACCAGGTGCGCGACACCATCCTGTGTTCTCATCACCACCAGAACGAAAAGCGTCATAAACGTGGCGACGAAAACTCCAGCAAGATGCACCTGCCAATCATCCGTTCCCTGGCAGACATCGGCAAGAAGTATTCGGAACCCAAGAGTCTGGCTCATCAAGGAGGTGGGTGGAACTGACAAAATCTGACACCGAGATCTCGTACTTGAAAAACTTCCGTAGCAGTCGTACCGTAGATGTGAAGATCTAATTCATGTCCCTATGTGTATTGAGCAGATTAAATATTGTATGCCTTTGCCTATCTGTAACCAATATATGGGATGGATAGTCTTTGCCCATTGTATCCATTATATGGGATAGTCTTGCCCCATTTTATCCATTATATGGGATACTTGCCCCCCTGTAGCCATTATCGTCGCAAATGAGTGAAAGATTCCCGCAGTGACGTTAAACTCCATATTCACTCAATGTAGCCATTATATTGGATAGTCTTGTATGTTTATAACCGTTATATGGGATAGTCTTGCCCCCTTGTAACCAACATATTATGCGATAGTCTTGCCCATCTGTAAGCATTCAATGTACATGTACTAGTACTTATATAACTACCGGTACTGTAGCATCATGAGAATGCCAACACAGATTTATTTACAGGAACAGATATATGTGACATAGTGGGAATATATTGCAAGTTCATGGATGCACAACATATATTTTTTTAAATCCAATATGAAACTCTACCTACACATCCTTTATTAATTCTAAAATGTGACATTACCTATTTACAATTATCCATTTCAAATAGTTTTGTTAGTTTCCAGATAAATAAATACCTGTTTACTGTCGGAGCGTGAGCTGGTCTATGTCCTGTAATGGATATCAGAAACTGTGGATGAGTTTTTCTTGAAGCTCTGTTGGACAAACATTTTGTGATTCTGAGTTTTCCATGCCTGATAAATTTGTCCGTTCTGGAGATTAGGTTGTCTTCTGGTATTCTTGACGAGATTTGATCTGGATTCTGAACAAAGCATGCTCGTAATCAATCCAAGCATCTACTGTGCACTATCCTGTGGACTATCCACACACAAACAACATCTCTGTCTATAATCTCAGTAGATTTATTGTTAAGCCTTTGTCACATTTGACATTTAAAACCAATTTTCCCAACTTCCAATCTTTAACAGTGAAACTGCTTTGCATCATATGAAAAAAGATTTATTACTAAACCGTGAACAATAATTATGAACCTGTGCCCGTATTCTGGAAACTTCTTAGTGAGAAAACATTTCTTCAATAATTAACATAAGCAGAAACCCAGTTAGGCAAATTCTTAATACTTACGAACTTCTTATGACTTGCAAACTTTCGAGAATATGGGCCCTGGTATTTTTTCTCCTTTCCATTGGTGATATTCAGTGCATGCTGATGGTGTGCCCTTTTCTTGACGTATTAATGAGTATGATATGCCCCATGCCTTTTACTATACCTGTGGTAAACAAATTTGGCCTGGGATAATAGGTATATTATTATTGGATGTATTCCCGCAAGAATAGTGTCAACATAGATTGCTATCATAACAGTATTAATTTACCGTGTCACAAGGTCTAGACGACATACTTAAGTATCGATTACACGCAATTGGATTCAAAGCATTATCTTTGACTTGCATCTCAATTGCTGACACATCTATGAAAGGAACACACGATACATTTAAAAACTAACATGATTTTTTCCACTTACATTTTTGTCATACTTCCTGGTTTAAATCCATTGTCGGTGATGACTACATAGCCCATACTCAGATCCATTCACGATGGTTTACCAGCAGATATTGACAAACAATTGTCAGCTGACCGTTACTCAAGGCCAGGGCACGTGGCAGGAATTAGGCCAAGTCTCGCGAGTATGAGACATTCACAACAGATGTATGTCTCCCACCCCCCCCAATACAGCTTACACTGTACAGTGAATTCTAATAGTAAATATTTTTGGAATGTTGTGTGCTTTTAATAAATATCACTGAAAAATTGGGATCCAATCCTCACATGTCTCAGGCTCGGAAATTATGAAACCTGTTTGAGCAAATCACAATAAAATTTTAGCTTGAACATCAAATAATTATATCAGTCCCTGAGATTATGAAACATTTTTGATCACGATTTACTCAATTTTGTTCACAATTCCCATTATAAAACTTTAGCTTGAATATGAAATAGTGATATTGACCCCGAGATTATATATGTAACTCCCAAGTTTTTTTCAACAAATTCAAATATTAAATTTGGCCTTGAACATGAAATCATGCTCAGAATGTTTGGCAATCTCAGGGCCTGATGCGGCAGTTATTGAAGGGCATTGTTATATTGATTGCTCAATACTGTATGTCAAACATCGTCATAACTGCCGTGTGGTGGATTGATTTGTAGTATTGCATCAGGTGTACATTTCATCAGACAACACCACAGCTGATCTGGAGTTGATTGACAGATTTGTAAGCAAGAAGTGTGCAGTTGAAGGTCAGACCCAATATCTGTCAATCACTACGTGGCATAATGTCCATACTAGACACAACATGCGTTGTCCACCTGCATCTTTGAGGATGATTCCTGTCCCAGATTATGAAACCTTTTGAGTACGATTTCATACTCAAGCTCAAAATGTAAATGACGTTTTATGAACGAAACGTTGAGTTGAGCATGAAATTGTACTCAGAAAAGTTTCTTAATCTTGGGGCCTGAATTATGGATTACCAATTTTAAATGGCACTATCGACAGCACTCTTGTCAGGAATTAGAATATTAATGTTGTGTATATGCTGAAGTTTTACAATAACAAAAGTTCACATTATATGTGTGCAATACAGTTGTTGCTCCAGTTTTGTATTGAAACATTTATCAGAATTATATTTTTCATTCCTTGCAAATTTTCCAAAGAAAGAGAAACTACATTTGGCAAGATCCTTGTTCATGTAGGGGAAACGTAGGACTGTCCAGCTGGGAAGCATTGCTTACAGAATGACAATACAGTCATGTTTATGAAGTAAACAGTTTCCATTTTAACAGATTGTACCAACAAGAAAATTCCCCAAAGAATATGTATATTTTTTAGATTAGTATTTTCATAATATTTTTATGCATATATACAGCATTGACATTTTGATCCCTAGGAAGTGTGCTTTACCTGGAAAAAAACATTCCATATTTTTAGTTGAAATATTGTCAACATTAATATTTTTTTTCCCTCCAAGAGAAGCCAACTAAAGTTGGAACACATCACAGGACAAGCAGGCAGCAGAACAATATCTCGTTTGGATTTATTTTCCAAATGTAAAATGTTTACGTTTTCTTTAAAGCGTGAATTTGTTTATTTTTCAAGACCATGGTTCTCCCAGATTACTGTCCGAGGATGGTAAGCTTGCCGCTAACAGTAGAGACTGACGTAGCTTTTGTTGTACTGTATTCGCAGATATATTATGAGTGCTTCATCATTTGACCACTAAATCATTTTCACTCATCGTCTTTCTTACCCACCGAGTTTGACAAGTTTCTAGTCTGAATGGTCGTTTTGCATCACTGATTGGTCATTTTTGCATATGATTGGTCATTTTGCATCACGGGCTGATCGTTTTTGCATCACTGATTGGTCATTTTGCTTAACTGGCTTCTTATAAATTCTTTTCCAATCAATGAACGTTCACAGAATGTACGGATCAACTGTTCATTTATTTTTGTTCAAAACTATACGAAATCAAATACAAAAACAAATAAGAAAAATACTGTTGTGCCCAGTAATGTTTATATTAACTCCTCATGGCTTTGTAACCCTTAATACATTGACACTAGAGTAGTGAATTATTTTAGATAGAATTGAACATAAAATAATTGACTAATTTATCATGTAAATATATATATTGCATTTTCGCACTGCAATTTTCGTAATGAATGTAAGCTGCATGACGACTGGTCATTTCTTATCTCCTGCACTTGTCTCCTATATACTTGTCTCTTATTGGTCGTTACAATCACTTGTCGGGATAACAATCAACGATATTGTGCATTTTCCTGCTTTGTGTTTCATGGCTTCTCCAGTAGCAACTTAGCGACTGAGTGAAATCTTATGACATCAGTTTGTTGTTTCTGATGTTGATTGACCCTGCAACCTTCCCTGTTCCTATTACACCCAGACATTTAGTTGACACCAGTGTCATATTTATACCATACCAGTTTGTCGGTGTACCCTAACATTACTGTATGTGTTACTGTTAGAGCCAACCCTCCCCTAAATGACTCATTTTGAAAATGGACTACTGTGTATTTTTTTTTATGCTTTCTAGATTTACAATTTTCTATTTCAAACATGCGCTGCATTTTCTATGGCTTATCCTTTAACTTTGGATTATTTGTTTTTCAAAGCTGATTTCTGACAATTTGTAAAATCTTCTTCCTACAAATTACTAATTTATTCATATCATTTTATCATATTATTGTGTTTTAATGGAACTGTGTGTTCCTTGAAGGAAAACAATATCATCTAATACTTCATTTAAATAATTAACAATATTAATAATGTAGCAAATTTGATTATAATCAGTGCTAATATTTTTTAACAAATATTGTGCTCTTGTTAAAATTTGTGATCATGATTCCTTGGAAATGGGAAGAATTTAGTCAAAGATCAGATAACTGTTGTCGATTCTCAACTTTCTGCTCAATTTAGTTCATGAAACCAGATTTTTTATTTATATATACGTTTATTAAATCATCGGATATTTTGCGGGACAGGCTACTAAACATTGAACGGCATGTCGACTTATAAATATTGCTGAATGCAAGCCTCCAGTGTATCTTGTATACATGTCAATGTTGTGCTCGCTGTGTGCAGTTGAAGACCGTATCGGAGCCAAGAGCACGCCCAACATGCTGCGTATCGGGGGCAGTGCGGGCCACTCAGGACTGGGGGACCTCCCCGAGGACGGCGGCGGTAGCGGCAACCACCTCACCACCACCGGCGGCTTAAGCCACGCCCACCACGGCTCCGACGTCTCGGAGAACCCGTCGCACAAGGTTTGTCCCACACCACGTCTTGTCCCGACACCGAGATTACGAAACTTTTCAGAGTACAATTCCATACTCAATGGTTTGTTCACAAATCTCCATATCAAATCTGAGCTTGAGAATGAAATTGTCTCAGAAATTGTCGTAAACTTGGGGCCCGGAATCTCTCAATACCGTGGCTGGAGTACGAATATCTGGATTGATAGAAACATCCTTGTGTCATTTCATCTTTACATGGACCTGGGCACATCTGTACAAAATGGTGTACCTTTAACCCTCTCTATGCTGAAGGCAACCGGAAATGCCCTAAATGCTATCACTGTCCAGCAGGGGAGGGTTAAGGTGGCCTTATCTCCAACCTTAGTAATGGTGTAGTCCGGGGCTAGGGTTGGAGATAAAGTTACCTTAGAGTGTTACTGTTTCATACAAGAATGCCCTGGATTGATAGTTTCCATAATTACCACATTGTCTTGAGATTACCACTGGCACTGCCAATCAAGTTTTGAAATTTAAGAAATATAATTTTATGCCATTTCTGGTCCAGTTCCGAGATATTTGGAGCAAAGTGGAAATGACCCGAGGATGTTTCAGTTGTATTAAAAATGTGTCTTGCGTTTTGATCTGCCTATGTGAGTGCTAGAATGGAATTGGATTTTGACTTTGAGATAATATGTTTGCATTTTAGATGTTGAGATTTGGAATGTTTGATTTTTATGATTAGATCCTGAAACTAATATTTTCTGAGGGTATGTGATTTAATGTTAAGAGTAACTTCTGGATGGTTTCTTCATTTCAATAACATTAAAATAGGAAAAGGTGCGAAATGTCAAATAAAAGTGTACATTTATGAACCACCCCTTCATCATTCTTGTTTGTTTTGCAGAAACATTATAACAGTTTATGGGTTAGTTTTGTCATTCAGCTGTTTGTTGCTTCTTGGCAGTGCGCACATGTTCAATGTTGAAGCCAATGTTGGGTTTACAGGACACAGGTTTACTAACATACCATAGCACTGGGAATGGTGTGGAACACATTGCTGTCATGGTGGTTGTCGTTTTGTGGGTCCTACAGTGATGCCAATGTAGGGCTGTTTCATTAAAATTACAATGCTGAACATGTAGTAAGAGTAATTTCCCACCCAAAAAGAAGTGGCGCCCCACGGATAACCATATGTATGCTACACATGATGCTCTATTGAGGCCTTGCATGTGACATCACTCAATACATCACATGGCATCGTGGGTGGCAAAAGAATGGGATTTTCCCGCCATTGCTCAACGTCACCAGGGGTCTGTTGCTCGACGCTCTTTTAGGCTACAACTATTGTAACGTCAATGCTTTCTATTGTGGCGGGAGTCAAGTTACAACTATTGTAGCGATACAAGAGTGTCGTGCAACAGGCCCCAAATTGTTTTCTGCCACCCAACATGGCGTCGGCAATGGAAACGATTGTTCCGTGCAAGGCCTCAATTGTAACGTATGGGTGAAAGATTCCTGCTGTGATGTAAGTAAATATATCACTCGCTCACTTACAGCTGTTTGTTTACTACACCAGCTGCAGCTGTCCAGTGGTGTATGTGTCTACTATTTAGTACTACAGGAATTGTACAGCTGGTTATAAAGAATTACTAATGTATATATTTTGTTTCAGACATTAACCGCATGTCACTGCATGTCTTGGACAGTACTCATACTAATGTTGCTTCATATTTCAGACAGTGCAACATTCTTCGGATAAAACACACATGGTAAAGGGAGATAACCTGTTATTTGAATTCATATGTACTACTTCCATCACCACTGCCTATTGGATTTCAGCTTTTCATTGTTCACTGAAGAGTCGTCATCCTTTATATTCTCATTTCATCATGAAATTTGGATTTACTAATTAATTACATCATTGTGCTGTAACGGAAATGGAATAATTTTTAGTATGAATATTTTTTTAGTAATTTGATTAAATACAGTGTCAAAGATAAGTCATGTTAAAATTAAAAATTAAAAAATATTTCGATAAAGAAAGTTTTCTTGTGGTTTCACAAGACATTTTCAAGATATTACACTTAAAAGTGAACCAATTTTATATGAAGCTGTTACTATTCCAAAGATATTTTATTATGTTAACAAGATCATATCTTTATGTATAATGTAAGTCTTTGCCAAAGTCGTTCATGTTCATCAATGTAGAATTACAATGTTATAACAGTGGCTGGTGTGCATGGTATTCGACCCTTCTAGACTTGGAAAATCCTCGCACCCCATGGGTACTTTATTCCGTTTATCTTCATGTGGTACCCCTGGCACACATCTATAATAAGACTTGGGCAAACAAACAGTGGACCTGTTTAGGAGCTAAAATTAGAACCATTTAATTTTAAGTGATCAATCACAAACATTGTAACGTAAGCAGAGGGACCTGAAAGGGAAGTAACTCCAGTAATATGCAATATACTAGCAGGAGTGATACAAACAATTTAATTGGATTGATTGTCCCTGCATTCCATAGGGAAAAGTTGCGCAAGTCTTATATGTGTGCCAGTGGTAGCAAATAAAAAACAGAATAAAATCCCCCTATGTTGCGAGGATGGACTCATTTCTGCACCTCATGCACTCTGACCTCTGACTTCTGCCTGTGTCATTGACATCGTACTAACCCATGCATTGTGCAGTCACTAGATAGAATTGTGATGGAACCTTATGCAGAGTGTAATGTAGTGTAAACACCTATCTTGAGAGAATACCAGTAGAATAACCTTCCAACCATGGAATGCTTTTAAGAATCTGTAATACGCTGTTTTCCAAATGGACGTAATTATGTAAAATGTAATGGAATGCGGTAAATATTTTTTTCTTGTTCGGATGTTGTATTAACTTTTTAAGTGTGTAGCATTTCTATGTTATGTACCTTTCCTGGGAAATCTATCCTTTCTGTTTCCAATTTGTGAAAAATGTGTGAACTTTGACCTTTCCTCTGAATAACAAATGTGTCTGTATTGACTATTGTGACAGTGTTTAAGGTCAGACAAATAATTTATTATGGTGTTTTTTCTCAATCTGCTCACTTAATTCAAAGGACAAACGTGATGAGCCCATTTTGTATGTCAGATCAAATCTAGATGTTGCATGTACCAAGATCAGATTCTGGTTATAGTTTTAAATTGTCTTATTGTTTTTGGTTATCTCTGTAAATGCTCACCAGTTTACACTTTTATTTAGAAATATGACATAATATTAGGTAACTTTTAAATGTGTTTCCAAACAAATCCAAACTGATGTTTTGAAACATTCTAGAAATTCTAGTTTCTCATTTAAAAGAACAAAATTAAATGATTATGTTAATGATACCATTCAAGTATTGTGGGTAATGTATTCAATGTCAAGGTAATTTACACAGGTGTTGATTTCAACCAAGTAAGAAACACGAATTAAGAAACAAGACTCATACCCTGTATTTAATCAGCTTTCAATTCACATGCATCGTTGGACCAGACTGTTTGACCATGTTTGTATTAGAAGTCTGGCCAGCCATTTCAACTGCTTCATGCACATGTCCTCTCAGTAGCAAGATTATATTTTCCAATAAGACATGCACCGTGCTTCATCAGTAGAATTATTGTGCACGCTAAATATCCTCTCCCATTATTCCTACATGCAATAGCTATATTTAGTTCCTCACGCACAATGTAAAGAAACGTGCATGTCCGAAAAATACTCATCATTATCATCATCATCATCATCATCATCATCATTATCATTATCATTATCATTATTATTATTATCATCATCATCATCATCATCATCATCATCATCATCATCATCGTTATCTCAGCAGTATTGGAGTCATAGGGCACGTGCAGTTGCCACTAGCATGCAGGGGCCAGTTGTTTGAAGCCCGCTTCAGCCTTAACAGGCCGTGAAAGTAGCTGCCTCCATAGGGCATAGTACAAGCTTAATGGCACGTTAAGATAACCAGGTTTCGAACAACCGGTCCCAGAAGGTTAAAACACGCTGCAAGATACCAAGCTACTTTCTGTTAATCCTGCACAATGTGCAAGGAGACTCGTCGTGTTCACCAGAAAGTCGTATTTGACAAAGATGTCGACAGCAAGAGCTGCAAGAGCATGTTTCTGGCGGATGTTTCAGAACCTGCACTTCATGAAGAAGATCCCGCCGGGCTCCGAGGCGTCCAACATCCTGGTGGGGGAGGTGGACTTCTTGAACCACCAGATCGTGGCCTTCGTGCGGCTCACCAAGGCGGTGCTCCTGGGGGACCTGACAGAGGTGCCCGTCCCCACCAGGTTCGTCTTCATCCTGCTGGGACCGCTGGGCAACCAGACCAAGTTCCACGAGCTGGGCCGCTCCATCGCGACGCTCATGTCAGATGAGGTACGGACACAATAGGCAGTGGTTACATATATATATCTTTGTTTTTTCTTTTATAACTAGTCTTTATTACTTTGTTTTTGTTTAGCATTAGTCTTGATGGTAACGTAGTAAAAATATGAGAAATCCTATAAGTGGGCAGTCCATCATGATGACCCTTTCATGAAATGCAGTCTGCTAAGTCCACTGTCTAAGGACAAATGATAGCAGATAACAATGCAAATCCTGATACGCATATACCATCTGTTGTTAGCTGTGTATTGACAATGTTTAATGATTTCAAAATTAATGTGTTCTGTATGTAAAGTGACATTATTAATTAAAATACTAATTGAAATACTGATTGAAATAAAGTCATATAGTACATGCATTTCTATTTTTCTTTCTTCTTTTCTCCAGATCTTCCACGATGTCGCCTACCATGCTCGAAATCGTGAAGATCTACTGGCCGGCATAGACGAGTTCCTGGACCAGGTTACGGTGCTTCCACCTGGTGAATGGGATCCCAGCATCCGAATAGAGCCACCCACTAGTGTCCCGTCTCAGGTCAGTGCAAGTGTCCACCCCTGTAGCAATGACTCGCTCCCAGTGCACTAGAGCTAAAATGAATATCTTATGTTTTTTGTTGCCGAGTAGTTATATTATAGATGGTGGCTATTAAACAAAATGGCTGCCATGTCTGCTACAGGAAAAAGTTGGGATGGCGATATATCCAATTTTATTTTTGTAATGGTATACTTGGTAGGTGTACCAAATGTGGTGCTTTTATCACAAAGTGCACGATTCTTCCCTTAATCTGTTGGACTATAAAAAACATTTACCACTACCTAGAGGAGTGACCGCCTTGTCTCTCTGTGTGTCTCTGTGTGTCTCTGTGTCTCTCTGTCTCTGTGTCTATTGTCTCTGTCTGGTTGCAGATTGGCAGGAAGACCGCCAATGCCGGCCCCCCTCAGCCCAATGGCAAGGTGATCATAGAGGAGGAAACTGATGAACACACGGACCCTACGTTACGGAGAACAGGGAGGTGAGGATGCCCTATAGTCTACCAATTGTCTTTGTTTTTTTCTCATTTCCAATATATTCAGTTTTTGTCCCTGCAATGTTTTACTCAAGAATAATGAACACTATTATTTATGTAGTACTGGGGTTAGAAGTTCCCACTCGCCCAGCAGCCCCATCCATGTCTTGTAATGTTAAAAGTATCATACGGGCGAGTAGAAATTTCATGTTTTGTTATTTATATCATTATTCGGGCGAGTACGTTTTAAAGTTAAGTTCCAAC
>JAUTBZ010148193.1:0-12013 GCA_032361785.1 Lepetodrilus galriftensis
AATCCTGTTGGCTAGTTGTAAAATTTGTTTGTTAAAAAGTGAGTCCAAACTTTCAACATTGCACCCGGAAATTTTGCGACCAAGATTAACAAGGTGATTGTTAAACAGGTTAATGTGAATACTAGTTATAGGCCCTACGTGCTTTAGGATAATTTATGGTATTAATGTTAGGATAATGTGCTGCGGACTCGTGTTAACATTATAGGCCTAATCTCCTTTCACGCATATATACATATAGGCCTGTACTATGTTTTCGTAGTTACCACCTACAAAATGCTTGCTTTGCTAAACTCTTGTTTGACGGACATTTACCACGTGGCTAATCAAGTTAGGCTATGTCTAACTTTAAGCGTTTCTGTATTCTGATACAGAAAACGAGGCTCGGTGATTGTGGCGGAAGTGCAGCAGTAGGCCTATAGTATAGGTCTATTTTAGTTTTAACTGTTCTGTGTTCGTGCAAGTCTTTTGTCAAGGCGTTGCTCTGCGTAGACCTACACAGTCTCAATTTCTACCGGATTAAAAAGTATAATTTACGAGTTATAGGCTATACGCTGAGCATGCATACTATTATAGACTAGTTAAGTGTCAGGGGCCCCTTTCAAGAATATGTCGCAACCACTGTTATAGGCGTAGGCGTAGGCGTAGGCGTAGGCGTAGGCGTAGGCGTAGGCGTAGGCACTTATAAGTGCCTATTATTAGTAGGCCCTACTTGCGCAAGTCGTGATGTAAGTGAACTAATCTTGAAAGAAACTCTAAACCCTAATTTAAAAGAAAACATATTTTCCGCTGATCACCCCGAAAGCTGTGGTCATTATATATGGTTAGTTAACTCCCTCCACGCTGAAGGGATGACACAACGAGCAGTTTGTGCATAATTTAGCAGGGAGGGGGTTAAACAGGTTTTATTAAAGATAGGTGACAAGTTATTAGGCCTATCACGGTAAAGGCATAATATATCATGTTTGTACTTCCAAAAACCTTTCCACCGCTGTTTGGTAGACGACATATCCACTGCAACCCCTGGTAGACAACCTGAATATGGTCGTAGCCTATTGTTATTTACTTCATTTGTGTCAGTAGTAAAAATATAATACGCAACGGCAATGTTTGCTCGCAATTCCTTTATAGATCATTATATGCATCAGAGGCAATATCAATAGCGGAATGTTCCCTTTATTCATATAAAACATTAATGTGTTGATAACTATTGAGTATACTGGGGACTAAGTTGGTGAAAGTAGATCAGTTCAGTTTGGACAAAGCTTTATCTATTAGGGAAGGACAAACACACTGTTTTGATGATTCAATGGAAGATTTCCAATAAACGTCATTTTTATAATAGAAAATACGTTATCTATGCACTTTCAAGAATGTTTCATGGTATAATAGCCCAGATAACATCACGACGTTGGGCCGACGGCAGGAAGATGCACCGTCAGCCCGACGTCGTTTTAGCCAGCGGGCATACGCCAGCTTGTCGTCGATAAGTAGCGACGTTGAACAAACGGTAGGCCGAAGTCGGCAAATAGGGTTCTGTCCTGCCAATGCAAGATCACGTATTTCCTCTTTTCTTTCACGCCAGGAAACGCCGCCATGTTGGCTCTTATCGCCGCCGAGGCTGGCCTCCATCCTACCGCGTACCGCGCATGGGCGGCTGGACAAATCCATTATATTCTAGGGGAGAACAAGTACAAGATGAGCTACGTGGTGGGCTACGGCACTCACTATATATACCCCCTCCGTCCGCACCATGCTGGAAGGTGATGCGTAATTCCTAGTTCCGGGAAATAACATGACGTTCTCCAAATGACGTTAGGAAAGACAGAAGACCTGCGTTTCTCGAAAAGGGTCGCTCTGTCATCCGGGAGTATAACAGGGCGTAACCCATAGTTCTATTATAGCAGGAAATGACCGCGACATCCGGTAAGACCCTTTCGTGAAACGCAGGGCCTGGTTCCGTCCTCGGTATCCATCATCCAAGTGGAGGATGTAATGTTTTAGAAGATGCTGGTTATGGTGAAATGCTAACTGCATGGTTTGCAAAATCACGTAATACAAATTGGAAGCAGAGGTTTTGGCGATGGATAGATGACAACGTCTGCTAAATGTTTCACTTTCTTATATTAACCAGATATGCAACACACACCAGCGATTCCAATACATTAATATAGCAGGACAACAAATGGTTAAGCGTTTGTGAAAGGTCCTGAAAATAATGTTCACCATGCAGAAAACAGTAATGCATCGGATTTGATCACGCGTTATACGAAGAACCGGATGTTGTTCAGTTTCCGATGAAAATTATATATCCTTTATTGGCTATGATTTTAGTAGCCATGTAGCCATATGTTCCCCGAAGCTGGTGCCATTTGCATGACGCTCTTGTAGGCTACAACTATTGTAACGTCAACGCTTTCTATTGTGGCGGGAGCCCAGTTACAACTATTGTAGCACTACAAGAGCGTCGTGCAACTGGCACCTGTCATATAGATAGGCCCTACATAACGACATCGTGGAGGAAACAGATGAACATAGTGTCCTCCACACAATGTCGTTACGTAGACATTTGGAAACATGGCCCCTGTAATCTTTACAATATTTACCATATTCAGGCCTTCCTATCTATCGACAGACTTTATATATATAAACGCGAAATTGGAAGGACTAGCGGAAAAGCGAAGACATCGGCAGGAAATAATAACGTATCCGATGCCTCATATTTTCCGGTAAATGCACTTGTTAATCCTGCAGACTTCGCGTTTATACCGCCGATAGAAAGAAGACCTGATAATATAGGCTCCCGTCCGTAAGGCCTTTACAACGTAATTGGTCTGTTTAACGTTTCCTTTTTCTAAATGTTAAGTTATAATACTACACCGCTCGAGAGAGGACGAATCACGGTTTGCAGTGTGTTGGTATACTCTCAACAGCTCGTGTCCAAATCCACCAACCCAATGCGGATGGAACTACTTCAGCACGACTTCAGCGAACCCTCACGTGCTGTACGGAGCTCTGGTAGGAGGTCCTGATATGTGTGACAACTACAAAGACGTCAGGAACAACTACAGGAACAACGAGGTCGCTTGCGACTACAACGCTGGATTTCAGTCGGCGGTCGCAGGTAGGTTGTCGGATCAGTTAACCTTTTTATATACGAGTTTAAAGGCATACAGTTGGTTGAGCTGTACAGTATAGTTGTCTGTCACGCTTTTACCTGAAAATAAATGTATGCAAATGTACTTTATACAACCAGTTACTTATTCTACATGTCTCACTAGTTATCAATCCTGTAATATTTATATTATTATTTATTTATTATATCGACGTTCCCATATGTGTGCCAGTGTCAAGGACTTTCTATGTATTCTAGGCAAGTTATCACACTGACGGTAAAGCATTACAGTTGTAATGTTTATATGTTCCTTCCACAGGTCTCTTGCATCTGCAAAACACATAACGAATCAATTACCATAATTAACCAAGTCTGCGTGGATCTAATAATAATAATAATAATAATATAATCTATTTATATAGCGCCGAGTTCCAGCTAGGCTGCTCACAGGCGCTTAACAGTATACCTGCCTAGGGAGCGGTTCCCAGTGAACACGCAGTCACCTAGACAAGGTATAGACAAAGTTGCAGATATCGAACGCGTTTAGTCTAGACTGGATTACGGTTAGTCTTGGTTTACGGAAACCCAAACTTTTGGTTTAGCAAAAACTATATCATAGAAAACAGGCATACCAAAACCAGGTCCAGACTCAGTTTCCACTAAATTGCTTTCCATAATACCGTTTTAAGGTTAAACTCGCGTTTTAGAGCTAAAACCTGGTCCAGACCTCGTTCGTTAATATGGGCCGTATTAGAGTCTACGGCCCATATTATTGAACGCAGTTTAGTCTAGACCAGGATTAAGGTTAGTCTTGGTTTACGGGAACCCAGACTTGGTTTTGCAAAAGCTATATTATAGAAAATAGGCATACCAAAACCAGAGCTAAACCTGGTCCAGACCGCGTTCGATACTATGGGCCTGTAGACATGTTTCGAGGGTGTGCTGTACATAGCACTACATATGTATTATTAATGTAGCATTAATACTGTGAGTTATGAGGGCGAGGGCACACTGCGATATCATAACTCCACGTTTGACAAAAGACACACAGTAGCGTGCACTATAGCTAGCATGCAACATTCACCGACATTACTAGGACACATTAAACTTAGAATCGTAAAGCGCCATTGTCCAATGAAAAAATACACTCCTCAGAAGAAATGGTATGATCTCTGAGAGCGATAGTCATAGTTATTGGCAATGTACGTGCTTATATAGAGGTGCGTCTTGAGTTGACACTTGAGAACTGGTAGTTCTTGTACAAAATTTAATCTGGTAGTCTGTTACTTTGTATCCTGCTCCATAGGATTGGTCGAAGTCATTCAGAACAACGATCCCAACAGGAATATTTATACTGTGTTCTTGGTGCAACCATTTTGTATTTGGTTTCCTGTTGTTTGTATCCCTACTTAGTTGTAATCACTATTTTGGTCAATGATGTCAGTCGGACCTAGTGACTTGCAAATCAGAGTTGATATGATAATATGTTATGATATACATGTATATAATTGGCATACGATTAGATCTAGTGCATTATTCTTATGAATTCTAGCAATGCGGTATGCATATATACACAATGGCATTCTCTGCATGTAAATTAAAGAGCCTCATGTATATATTTTTCACTTTCATATGAATTAATAAAAAGATTAATCGTTTAGCAATGATACACTCAATTAACTTACTATTTAACTCGCCTGCCCCGATTTCTCGAAACAAACGAGTTTGAGAGTTTGCTTCGCTGACATGTCGCCCATTGACTCAGTGCTGTAACTTGCGTAAAAACTCAAAAACAACCGAGACTTTACTCAAGTTATTGCACTGAGTCGATGGCATAAATCTTGCCTGAGCAAATTCTCACTCAAGCATATTATGTACAAGCTAGATAAGAGGTTTGAAAAAGAAATGATTAAATGGTTTGTTCACAAAGGGTATGATAGGATCGCTATGAGAGTACTTATGGTCTCGTAGATATGAGAGCTTCGTGAAACGATATAGTACTTAATTAATGTTTTTTACTTATACCGTTCCTCCTTTTTTTTCCTGTTCTCCTTTCATCCTTTCTCTGTAACCCGAGGCATGTTGGTCTGCAACATCTTAAACTTGTTTCTAGTAGTACATAATAGATTCAGTTGCACTTGACTTGCCTTGTGGCACAAACAGGGGCAGAAAGCTACATTATTCTGACTTGCACAACCAGATACATGCCATGGACAGGTTTCTACCAACATTTTAAAATATGTACCATGTTTTCATGGTTCACCGACATATGGGCTTACCTACTGTTAATGCATGGATGTGCACGACGCTCCCAGCCAGAGAACATCCTAGTATTTGAGGGGTGTATCCAATACCCAGGGTATAGCTGACCGAGCAGCTCCGCGATAAACAAGTACTTGCACTTTCATTCTCTATAGTCTATACTTTGAAAATAGTCTGCATACCTTATCAATTATTAGGACAATTAATAGAACAAGTAATGCCATGGGAAAACACCAATATTATATAGTATTTCTCATTCTAAGAGCTATCTGTCTACGATTTCTCAGTAAAACAGAATCGTTTTTTAAAATTCATTTCAAATAGAAAATCAATCAAACATTTTTCATCAACACATATACATGTATACGCATTAATTACTTTACAAAGGATTCCCATCGAGTAAATAAAGTGAATGTTTTATACAGTATATGGATCTACATATGTAGCTTTATAAGTGTAGTGGTACATAAAAGTGCATTGCCTTTGTTAAAGCAGTCAGATGGACAATCCCTTGTCTAGACCTATGTATCCCAAAACTGCATTTCAGTTACTCATCCTATACTTATGAATTATATACATGCACATGCTATTACCTTTACTACATGCATAGCAATAGAAAACCACGTTTACCCAACTTCATGTGATTCACACACTGATGAAATACGGACGTATTGAACCATCATCAGCTGTTCTAAAATATGTATTGATCCGTAACACCCCGTCGTATTCAGGTCAAGCACAGCCGATGTAACATCAACTATTACCTGTCGTTCTGTATGCTACCTACATCTTTAAATAGTCGTTTTATTGATTACCATGCGTCACCTGCCCGTCAGATATATAGGGCCACTGGACGGCCAGTAGTAGCGCCAACTGGTTTGTAGGAAAGGAGTTGACTCGCTTTGTGAGTACCGCCTGTAGCAAAGCCTGTGTCTATCATGACTCACACCAGTCACTCAGCCCCGTCCATTGTGACCAGAGAAATGAGGACCATTATGAACTGAACGTCGTCGGAGTTTTCATTCAGTGCTATTTTATACAGCGTAATAAGTAGGACGCATCGGTGAACGTATGAGAAAGTGGAGAGTTCATCGATGACATGCTGGATAACGTATTACAACCTGTGCTATAAATATACGTCGATGATTCGTGCTTATCAGTAGTCCAACGTGTCAACGGGAAGTTGTGAGAACACGTCGTGGATTTCATGTTAACATTTACCTACGAGAGCGACGAGGTCGGATGGTTTGTGTTAAAAGGTTATACAAAAAGAGGAGCTTGTGCGTGGTAGAGAGATAGAGAAGACAGTATGTACTCTACTAGACTGTGAACGTTCAGAGAGGGTGAGTGTGTGCGCGTGTAGTTTAGATACAACAGGAATAGGTATGCCGGATAATTTCGGAGAATACGCGGTTGTTTCAACCGTCGCGTGTGGAACATTTGGAGATGTATACAAGGTTGAAAAAGATGGGCGAATATTTGCCTTGAAACATATAACTATCAGCTCCAGAGAGAACAGTGTTATGCTACAACTGGAGGTAGATGCCCACAAGTCTTTACCTTTACATCCCAATATCGTGAAATTCGTGGACCATTTTAAGACTACCTTTACCTGGAACATTGTTCTGGAATACTGTGAACTTGGGAACCTGGAGGTTTATATTATATCCAACCGTCCAGAGAAGGAAACGTTATTGTCTCTCATGTCCGACATGGCCAGGGGACTCAACCATCTCCATAGTAACAACATCGTCCACAGAGACATGAAGCCAGAGAACATCCTCTTAGTTAAAGGACATTTCGGTAAGCCTATATGTAAAATCTCTGACTTTGGTTTAGCTAGATTCGGAGTGCTTGCTTCCAACTCTGACACAAGTAATGGCACCGTCAACAAAGAACTGTACTTCCAGTCTCTCTGCGGAACTCCTCACTTCCTGGCACCGGAAGTCCGGAACAAGCAGTATACTCGCTCCTGTGACATATTCTCCTTAGGGATCGTGTTCTATTTACTGTTCCGTTGTGATGGGAATTCAGAGACCAAGCTCATACCGTGGGTGGAGGATGGAACTCCGTTCTACAGAGCCACGGATACGCAAATCAAAGACCAGTTGAAGTTGCACATCCATGATGACAAGATATACAATCTGGTGTGCTCCATGCTTAAAGTGGACCTCCACGGTCGAGTGACGGCGGCAGGGCTGGTGGAGGAACTCAATGTATTCCAAGTGTCAGATGATGAAGTCTTCGTGGCGGCGTTGGTGTTGTTCGCACTGATCCTCATGCTGGTGTTGTTTCCTTTCTCACTGTCCGTGCTCATCGCGGGTTTTCTTGTGTTGGCGTGCTGGGAGCTAGAATTGCTACCAAAGAGTACGTTAAGAAAAGTGAACATTTTCAAATAATGGATTATTCAGATAAATGTACTTTGACGGTGCTAGACACTTTCTCTGGAGTCATTTCTGAACATCTTCATCACCTAATGACACGGATTTGTAGAGGTTTCAGAAATGTTTACTCGTTATAACGACAATACGTGCTTGTGTGTATGCGATTATGATATTATAAGTATGGGCTACAATAATTGCCTAAATAATGTTTACTGTGAAAATAGTCATGCCAAAGAACTCATTTATATATCAAATCAAATCTTAGCCAAATATTTCGCATGTACTATTTATATAGTTAACTACGGGAGTTTGTATTGGAAGCGAAAAGACCTTTTGTCAGTATTAGTAGTCGGATGAAAGATCACACCATTGTGAATATTAATAATTATTAGAGCTTCATGCCACATACTTATTTCATTAAACAGTTCCTGACTTCTTACTAGTTTACGCTGTCAATCATGTAATACAAACAGCCATATAACGTATATATCGTATGAATGTTTAAACATATTGTATTCACAATATAAACGCAGTGAGTACAAGGTATGCCAACTTATGAAAAACCGCTACATATTGCGTGAGTATCCTACTCTCATAGAATCAAAATACGCCTATTGACTGACTTAAAAGCGTAGTTTTATCTTTCCTGGCGATCGCAATATACCACACACTTAAAAAAAATATTTGAAGAAACTGACTATTAATGCCGAAGATGACAGGACAATAATTCAGCGTGACGAAGTATGTTAGTAATTCCTCAGTACTTTTCCGACCGACATATTATACCGACAGTTTATTAACGTCACAACTTATACATATAAAACAGGGGAGTGTAAAATTGCAATACAAAATGTGAGCAGTTCAGGCCAATATAAGAGACGATCCCTGCACTTGTAGACGCAAATTAATACTATGACCATTCCTACTTTATACACTAACAATTGGTTATTTACCCATAGCAGCCTATCCTCCTCACTGCTAATACAACAGCTGTATAAAGGCTAACGTCAATACGTGGGATACCTTCTGATGTTGGCCAGGTGTCGGCTGTGACTAATCCCCATAGTGTCGATATTCAATGGGTGGGGATCTTCTTTTTATCAGTGGCAAATGTCCGTGAACCGTTTCCAGTAAATGGGGTGTACGCTCAATAAAAGGGTCTATGGGGCGCTCATGGCGACACTGCCGTGGCCTGGTTATTGTGACGGGGTGACTTTGTGTCCAGACATCGAATACTGGAGCTGGGGATATAAGGAAACTAATCATGTCCTGGCACGCTATGATTTCCTCCTTGTGAACCTTGTGAACCGTGTGGATACCTTGTCTGTCAGTGTCTGAATCTGCATATATAGACATGTATATGCACATAGACAGACAGACATGGGGACATACAGACATGTAGCTTGACAGACTAACATGCATGAATAGACAGAAAGACATATTGAAAAGCATTCACATAGACAGACACACTAACGTATGGCGGTAGGTAGATGATAGAGACGGGTAGGTAAATAGTAATACATACAAGAAGATGAATAGTTACATAGATAAAGAGCTAGATGAATAACGTAGATATTGGATCACATCAGCAAAGCTTCTTGCATCAGTTAACCAGGATGTCGTTTGTTGAAAGTTTCATGTCCACTGTGATACCACAGCACTCTCGTAAGTTTCCGATCGCCATAGTCTCTTATATATTAACGAGAGTTTCGAGAAACGATACCCAGATATACGTAGTCCTTGTTAATAACGTTTCGTATCAAGTTTTCAATTTTTAATGATTTTGACAATTTTCAAAAAACATTCGAAGAATTGATACAAAACGTCGTTTACAAGGACTAAGATCTACGATGATGCCACGTATCAACGATAGCAGCTAATGTTTTAATGTTGCAACATATAGATAACCTGTATGAAATCATAGTACAATATTATGTTGTAATTCCATAAATGTAATTGTAGTCTATTACCAAATATGTATAATGTATATTCTAAGTTCCATGGCATAGTATTTCAATAATGTGCACATTTTAGCTTGAATATACACGCTTTACCTATCAGGAAATGACATGTATCACTATTTGACTGCACAATACAGTATAGTGCATGCCTACCTATTCTAGTTGCTAGATACAACCTATAGGAAGTCGGGCGGTGATTATTGTGGACACAATGAACACCAGTATTAGTCGTCCATTGAAAGCAAATTTTGCTTACAAGAGTTGACCCCTGTATATGCATGTGGCCTTTGAAAACCTATTCACGTTCCACAGAAACGTCTCTCCACACCTTGTTGAAGACGACAATATACGTGTAAATCTGTTAGTGGAAGTGGTACCCTAAAGTCTTTACAATCTTAGACGTGATGTGACTTGAAGGCGGTGTATCCTGTCGTGTAGACGTGGCCTAGATGTACTGTGGTCTGCAGTGGTCTATGTACTTTTATTTGTCTTTTAAGTTCGTCAAAGACGTTTCGTGACGATATTTTCAAAAATAAATTATGATTATTTATAAAAAATAATTAAATGTAAAAAGAAAGTCATTAAAAATATCGAAATATCATTTTTTTTTAAGTTTCAAAATCGAAAACAAAACATGCCACGAAACTTCTTTGACAATACAAGAACTACCTATGTCCATACTACCGCATTTTAAAATGACAACGGCGAATATTAGTATTCTAATCGTCTTCGACATTTACTCCACATAATGTTAATCAGCTAACTTAATGTTCTATTTGACATGCATAGTAGGCCGTATTTCGTATAGGGTATGCATACCAAGTACCTATACATCTCTCATACGGCCACGTTAATGATATGTTTAGTTGATGGTCACGTCATAGTGATGGTGCTTACAGTGAAAACATCATTTGAAATGACATGTAACAGATTCAGTCTGACTCGGCTATTTCCTAAATACTGGTTACACTTGACGAAACTATTTTATGATTGCCTACTCGGATGAGGGTGAACAATCGAAAGGATTACAGGGATGCCATTATTACATGAGTAATGAGTCCTCGGAAAGCGCCATAATGCATATCGAAAACTATAATATAACCAATATGCAATTCAAATTTGGAAAATATAAAAGAATGCATTTGTCAAAGACCATAATATACAGAACAGATGGTATCTACACGTTGCGATAAAAATTAATAATTTAACGTTTGATTAGTTACATGGATCGACATTATCGTGGCATTATTTTCACATGAGAAGCCCTTATCGAGGATGCAAACAAGAATGATAAATACTAAGTTGACATTTATATGGTAATGTCGACCGGACTGGCAACCATTGGAGGTCAAGTAAAGGTTTATACTACAAGGATGCTTTAAAATATTCCTAATAAAAAAGTGTCCCCTTTGATCGAAAAGCATAAAAAAAGCATTTAAACTGAATGAAGAAAATTCATGTTTCAAGATAACATACGTACGGTATAGATCTTTTCTCCTCAAATAACACATTCATAAAAGCACGCTAGCGCATATATAGGCCTACAGATCTACGTGCACAGATACTTCTCTCATAATACTGAATATATTATTTGATAACATTAATACTAAAGCCCAAGATTCTGTTGATATTTCTTGCATTTAAATGACTTCTTTTGTAATAATATGTCCATACATAGTAAACAAAGAAAATGGGGCTTTAGGAATGTATGATACATGACTCGTGGACAGAAATGTGATACCATGTCGGTTAACTATAGTAATAATATTGTCATCTACCTGAGTTTGGTGCTATCATGAGAATCTCACTTATATACTGTATCTATACTTATGTATACAAGAGACAGTCTAGGATCATGGGCGAGACCAACGATACAACCTATCATCCCCTTTTATATGTGCTTAAAGCAAACACATAGTGACAACCCCGGACTGACAATTCGTCGTTTAGTCACGTCTCTTAGCGTGGTGATAGTAAGGTACACAACCAGACTAGCAACATTTCTAGCTCCCCCCCCCCCCCCAATCCCCTTCTCTCTCTATCTCTCTCTCTCTCTCTCTCTCAATGTTGTCTCTCTTTCTCTCTCATCTCCTTTTATTTATTTATTTATATCTATACATGTCATCTCTACCGCTGTACATCTCTATCTGTTTCATTCCCTCTTTCTACCTACCTTTGTTTCTTTATTTATCTCTCTATCATCTATATATAGTTCACAATGCTCTTTAAATCTCTCTCTCTCTCTCTCTCAATCTATCTATATATCTAGTATATATATAGATCACCATTATCTC
>JAUTBZ010148204.1:0-12013 GCA_032361785.1 Lepetodrilus galriftensis
TTACGTTCACACTTCACTGTGGTACTATGCAGCGAGTCCTGAGCGTAATAAAGTATCCCTGGTGTGAGAGGATGTAGTAGTAGTAGTAGTAGTAGTAGTAGCAGCAGCAGAAGCAGTAGTAGTAGTAGTAGTAGTAATAGTAGTAGTAGTATGTGTATGTATATATGAACGTGTGTGTATAACAATAATAGGTTTTGAAGTATTGCAAGCCGATGATTGAAGAATGCAGGATAACACTGAAGAACACGTGCTAGACAGAACATAAACATAACTTATATCACAAACTCGTCAAATACAACAGGAAACGTCAATAGCAATTCTGCTGTTTCCGTCAGTAAACTGAAATAGCCCTCTCTTTAATACCGCATCACTCTATCCTAGCAGTGGAAATAAACTAAGCCTTTTAAACCAGTTGTACTAAAAGGTTTAAATGAACTTTGATGAGATAACAATTGAGTTGTATCTATGTAACGGTTCTTGAATGGTTTTACGAGTGTATTGTGTAAGTTGTAACGTGTTATGCTAGTACAACAAAACTAGTGGTATATGGCGGTGCTAACAGCGGAACTTTGGTCTTCGGAGCCAGTGTTCGCGAAGGCTACTTTCCCCACGCAACTATGATGAGGGGCACTATCTGTATACGGTGGCAACGCATTTAGCGTCTTTATTGGTCCATCAGTATAAGGACTATATAGCCAGTGTTCGCAGGTTTACTGCAACATTCAGCGCTACGAATCTTCCAGGTTTCCTCATGCACTAAACTGTCGTGATATATGTGAAGAAGTATTGGAAATGACTCTAAACCCAAATTCCAGTTACCTACCATGGTTAGCTAAATTATAACATGTCAATTATATTTGGAAACGTTGATTTAAACTTTGCTACACCTGGGTTCCTTTTTTCTTCTTTTCTTTCTTTTTTCTTCTCAACAGTACGTTTGTTGACTCGGCAGATCATCACAGTGTCTAGGTATCAGCCATGGTTGTATTGTAATGGTTCCTTGCTTACAACGACGTGTGAATGACAGGATGGGTGGAGGATGCATGCCAGGAGTGTGGAACTGAAGCACGAACCACCGTGTAGACAAACACCGTGTGGCCTTAGTTGGTAGATCTCCTGGGTTTGGGTGGCCGTGTACCGTCAACATCAAAGTGAATGTAAACTATATCCAGTACTATACACACATGTCCATTGAACTGGTTCAGCACCCTCAGCTGTTGACGGATAGACAAACTCAAGGCCTAGACTATGCATGGTAGGATACTGTGTAGAAGTAGCCCCAACCTATCTACAGCTGCGTGTCGTAAATATGGCCCGACGTGTGTGTTTGCGAAGGGTGTGTGTGTGTGTGTGTGTGTTTGTTTGTTTGTTTGTTTGTGTGTGTGTGTGTGTGTGTGTTTGTTTGTGTGTGTGTGTATGTGTGTGTGTGTGTGTGTGTGTGCGTGCGTGCGTGTGTGTGTATGTGTGCTCGCGTGTGCAGTTATCGTCAAATTAAGATAACAATATTCAGATGGTTCAAAATTCCTGTGTTTTATTGGTAATATAATGTTATTCCAAGAAATATGCATAATAATGACAGCTGTGGTTATATAGGCATGATTGCAGAGTTTTTAACTTATTACCGAGATGTCGGAACGCATCAGGCTAATGTGGTTGAGTGGCCGGCTGGACCTGACACTGATATGGCGTCGGTTATATGGCAAAATCATCTGTAGCCACTGTGCTTTTTAGTAGGAATTTACTTGTTTTACCCCTTGGCATGTGCCAACATGAACAGTCTTTCTAGCATTCCATTTACAATATGCGATATCTCAATACATGTTTGTTCTGAAATGTAAACGTTTAGAATTTGATCAACTTAATACGAACGATACCAGCATTTTATTAAACGTTTTCAACGGAAATATGTGATTAACTCCAACGTTTCGTCAGCAGAATATTGACATTAGAAGATGTGTACGGTAATACATGTATCTAATTTGTAAAACAAATGTGGTATTTAATATAAATACCTTGTGGCAATTAATTGCACAACCTACGGTTTCTCTTGCCAGGTATTGCCAACTATACGTGTGGATAGTTTGACACGTGTGTCTCTACGAAATAAATGGATAGCTTGACTCATGTGTCTCTAAGCAAGAAAGTAAAATGGCTGGCGTTGAATACATCATGGTATTATTAACAATTCAAAGAGTTCATCGTCTGAGACTTTAGTTCATACTAATTCTGCATCGTATATGCTCACGCTGTACGTAAAACCGAGTTGTTGTTTGTTATTTAACTATGCACCCTATAAGACCTGCAGCAATTATTCGACAGTATTCACGCACTATACAGCAGCAACTGTGACACCACATGCATACCTAAAAGAGCCTAGCATCAGATAGCACGGGCCCTTATTTCGTGCAGTTGCCTGAATATATTAATATCAACGTCTTCCTTAACGGCTATCACGTCACTTGCAATTGCAATTTACAAAATTCTCAAAAATGTCAGACGACTTCTACTTTTTTTCTGACGACAATGGATAATTAAAATCGTTATTTTCAAGTCTCGGGGAAATGGCTTCTTTGTACTTGCAGTGCTTCTGTTCTTGGAATGCCAGCAATATTCCTCGGGATCTATAGGTGGTGCTATATTTGGTACTTAAGGAAGTAAGTTGATACATGGCCATTAGGAAATTACAATCGTATACATGGACGTGATACTAGTTAGTCATAGTAACTACCAGTAGACTAAGTAGGTGACCGACACGGCTGACACATTATAGATAGTTAAATGTGTTAACCATGAGGGTAGCAATTATGCTTGGTAAATGGTGTGTATCTCGCTCTCTCTCTCGCTCTCCGCCCTCGCTCTCTCTTTCTCTCTATCTATCTCTTCTCTCTCTCTCTTTCGCTCTCTGTTCTCTAGTTATCTCTCCCCTCTCTCTAGCTATCTCTCTCTCTCTCTCTCTCTCTCTCTCTCTCTCTCTCTCTCTCTCTCTCTCTCTCTCTCTCTCTTTCGCTTTATCTACATCTTAGTTTCCAATATTTTCGAGAAGTAATTATATCTCAAATATGTTTGGCCGACGATAAGCGTGTGGCCAGATTAAGATAACCGTGTACAATTCATGCCAATCAAATATTAATGCATTGCTATGTGGACCCAAAACATCTGGGGCAATGGAGCATCTGTTAATCATAAAATAACAGATTAATCGCAATTGCAGAATCCTGAGATGTTATCACAAGCTATCAGATGACTTTTTGAGTTCGAGGGAAAGATAACTCTGATTGTTATGCATACAATTTTTAGTATCAAATAGGAATCGCTGGCGAACATGTCATTCTTTAGATAAGCACTATCTCCCTCTTCTAATAAATAGCTTTTACTTTGCAATGTTTGCCGAAGCCAGCTACTTTCTTAAATCTTTGTAATACTGAAAGAATTACATTTGTGAGGGAAAACCTCATTAGCCAAACATTTGGAGTTATTATTGCCACTTTACGACGAGGAAGCATCGGCTGAGCGCATGAGGTCGAACGCGGCCAGAGCGATACGGAACATTCAACGTTTTCCTTCATCGTAAGGCATGGCCACAGATACCAGACAGCGTAAATATCCTATCTTTCGCTATGTGGCTTTTGACTTATGGATTCCGAATCCCCCCTCGTGCTTATTACAGACGCGTAAACTTGCCAATGAGACTCTAATAAGCATCCTTGTTAACATTTCTTTGGTGTTTGTTCGAGCACAGAGCGCTTCGTCGGGAATTGCGCTACGAGGTTTCGTGTGCATTCATGTGCGTATTCTGGATTTCAGAAAGTATTACTTTAGGACGCTTCAGTGTTTTTCTAAACGCCGTGATCAGCATAGTGATATGCAAAACTAATACGTCTGCTCAGGCATCATCATCAACAGTATATCTTGTGTTGCCATACTGTAACAAGTTTAGTCATCCGATGCGAATAAATACTTAACTTCCGGTTTTATGCCATACCGTCTGGGATTTTATAGTTACCAACGGTACTATATACCGCCGATCTACGTGCAGGATTTACGCCCATACCACAGGAAGCATTGATGTAGTTCAACCACCTGCATTTCCTCTCGTAAATTTGTTGCAGGCAGTCGTCGAATATCGCAGTCATGTAAATGTCTGAACAGCAATTTTGCTGTTCAAGGTACCCATTCACAAAGCTTTCACCTCCGCTAGCAGATCATAGAGCTTTATTTGCAGTGTATTAGCTATTGGTAAAGAGAGCGTTATGCGGTCTCTTGACGGACAAGAGAGCTTCATGGACGGGTAGGCCTATAAAGTAATGTAGCGGGTTGCGCGGAATATTAACGTAAACCTGAATAATGCAATGATGTACAATGAGCAACATGCATGTAGATATAAACATGGAGACAACTGGTAATGCAATTAAGAAGCATGCCGCTTGCGATCGCCGGTCAGAATGTTGTCGTAACGTTAACGTATGAAGATAAGAACAGCCAATATCCATATCTTAATGTCCACAGCATTTGCATTCAGTTGCATTCACTTAAAATACATTGAAACCAATTTAACCGGACACATTAATAACTGCTAGTCCAGACAATGTTAAATTATACTACCAGCTTAATCATAGGCTATAACAGTTTTCTCTGTCTATACGTATACAGAGAAAACAGCACCATTGGAACTATCTGTCAACACAAGCACATCATAGTTTCGTTACAAGAAACGGCCATTATCAAGAGAGCTGTGTTTTGACGTGGCTGTGTTTTTCAACATGCATGTGCTCTTCGGTTTTAGCATGTGGACATTAAAAGCGAAATAACCGTTTATTATGTTGGTGATGCATGTATTCCCCACTGTAGGATTGGTGTAGAGACTGTTTACCCTACTGGCTAGCAACATAGCTCTGTAATGGGCTACGGTAGTTCCTTTGATTGAGAAATAATGGATGACCGAGGAGAATGCGCAGCAATTTGTCAGCAGACTGGTCACGCCTTTGAACTCGGGATCATGACACGTGAGAAATGTTAAAACCCCACGTGAAATATATATGTTCTCAGTGATATTTACGACTATGTGATCTAACGTATATGTTATGAGTATACTTTTATCTGATGGTAATATGTATTTGATTGAACTGTTAGCAGTTTTCTAGTATAGTTGGTGAATATATAAATGTATTTTCGCGGTACCCAACCCGAGTTCCATATGTATACCATCGAATATATATATATTTTTAAATCCAATAGTGTCATGGAAATACATTTACGCGTTAGCTAACCCGAGTTCCATATATACCCTAGATGTATTTTAAAATCCAATAGTGTCATGGAACTATAGATAACCAGACCTCGAGGTTATGCTTAACTGAAGATGTCCTTCAAGATGCCTACCGTAATATGCTCTTTGAACACCTTCACTGTCTGTTCATAGCAGTTGGACTACATGGACACCCCTTCAGACGCTTCTTTCATGCAATGGGGCTTGGCTAAGCATTTCCACAACATTCCCATACGCTGTATGCATTCCATTGCAGGAAATCTCGGCGGTATCGCTCTAATGTACAAAGCAAGTTCTGACAAATGCATAGTTTAACTTCTGACAAATGGATGGCGTTATCTTAAAAGTACAATGCATCATACATGTCTGAAGTGAATTACGTGAAGCTACGATTATGCTAGCTACAGTTTATCAGAAATATTTATTTTCGAATACGTTATGCCATACAATGAATGTATTTATTTAGAGGAACATAAACAATGTTTCGAATGTGCGTTATGGATATCTAATAGTGCGTCTCAGACAGATTTCTGATTGTCCTGGCGCGAAATATAGGGTGTAACTGATGTTGCCCAAAATATGCGATACTAATTCTAGCGATTTAATTGGTTGAGAGGTGTCCCGTAAAAAGATCGCACATCCATAGGTAAACTTATGATTTCATAACTGACTGTAACATCATGGCGGCGCCCTCGACTATTTACCCTCGACCTTTGGTCTAGGAGCATACGAGAAGTTTCACCTTGTACAAATAAATGTGTACTACGGAAATCACGCTGATAACGTATGTTACCTACACATACGCAGCGAGAGGTTAATGCACTGAATTGTACATATGCATTTCCGAAACATACTCTAGATGTAAGATATGAGGTACTCATTTAACCGTAAAATACCAAATGTAGAAAATACGCAGAGTAGAGTAATTGTACAAATTCAAGTTTTAAGATAGCTAAATGGGTGCGGGTTTAAACGCATACTATCACAGATCGTTGACATGTTTTGGTCTAGCAATATAAGGTTGTACTTGAAAATAAATACATTTGTTTTGCCTATATATACTAGTAAGTACTTTATTCGACCAGTTACTTATTCGACATACCTCACTAGTTTTCAATGTTTTAACATGTATTAATATGTATTAATTAGAAACGATTCGTACATATTGGTGCCAGTGATCGTGAAATGTTACTTTGAATGTGTTCAATGGTTATAGTTTGTCCACCTTAGTCATATAACTATAGGAAATTATATTGTATTCGAGTTTTACAGGAAGTGTAAACTGCAATGGAATTGTACTTTACCAATGAGAAGATATTTTGAGGTACAATAGCGATGATATGTATGCTAAGTGCATGTACTTTGCATTTGTAACTCCAATTCGGTCCAAAACGACAACTTAATCTGTGATATTATCCCTTTAAGCTTGTATTGATCGATTTCTGAGATTGTAAGCTATTATTTCGCCGGTAAAGTTATGCAAACCGTTGTGCTACTGTGTGGCATTAGTCTGGGTGTCTGCCAGTAATTCCACGTGGCTAGCTATAGATAATATAAACTATGGGACTGGCGCTCACTCATCGATAGCCCGTTCATCTGGGCCCGTGTAACACTTTTAACAATTCAGCTTTCCATCCAGAATTTTGAAAGCTCGAAAGCTCTACATTTGTGACTTTGTGAAATTACAATTCTGTTTTATTCAGTACTTTGCCTTTTTATGACAATAGAAGATGGACACAATACATAATGCTGATTAAGGCCGAATTCCCTTCTCGCGATAACCGAACAACTTGACTTGAGATTACGTATAGGATAAAGGCCGGGTATATATGTCAAGATATTTTATGACGTGGAAGTAATAAATGTTTGAAAAATACAAGTCCAAAACTCTACAATTCTACGATAGCATTTTACTAATTATATCCTATGCGGTATATACTGAGTACCACAACTCTCCTTTACTGACAGGTATAATGGGCAGATTCCAATGCTAAAGCGGAGCAACTGTATGTTAATTAAAAATCCAGCTTATTCAATGACTACGATAACAACACTAGTAGGCCTACATGTATATTAGATACTAATCTAAAACACTTTTTTCATAAGTAGATGGAACAGAATGTGTACAGGTGGTGATCCTAACGATAAGACACTGACAACGTTTAATACACTAATTAGTATTTATAGGCGCGTGTTTCTCTCCACGTTATATACATGATACTAAATGTACCTCAAACTTTATAGGTGTTTTCCCCTCTGTATGCACGTGCTAGCAATCCACATTGGATTCATTCATTTGGTAGAACCATGTTCACCAGATGCTTGGTGGTACTTACAGAAGAAATTTCGTAATCCGATCTGAAACATCTTGAGAATTATGTTCGCTACATGTGAAATAGTTGTTCGTATAAGTATGTAAGAAGCTATCTGATGTTAATAGTTTCATGGTGTATGCAGTACATACATAGAATGACCTAGGTACCGCTCGAAGTTTTGAATATTGGGTATCATGGAGTACATGTCACATGATACATATGGGGAAGTAACTCGTTGACATGTGTCGACTACATACCGCTAGTGCATTGTACGGTATGCCTTTTGAGCATACCATTTTGGCAGTTAAGGTGATTAGTGTTGTAATATAGGGATT
Source organism: Lepetodrilus galriftensis (assembly GCA_032361785.1). Classification (NCBI taxonomy): domain Eukaryota; kingdom Metazoa; phylum Mollusca; class Gastropoda; order Lepetellida; family Lepetodrilidae; genus Lepetodrilus; species Lepetodrilus galriftensis. Next base: position 7,917 of record JAUTBZ010148204.1, read on the forward strand.
GATATAGGATATGTAGACGTACAAACAGAGAGAAATAGTGAGAGAGAGAGAGAGAGGTTTGTGTGTGGGGGTTGGGTAGTGTCGCTTGCTTAATACTAATATATATATATTTGCTGAACATGATCAGTACAATCTTCGTAGACACTTCATCACCAAACTGCCAATCTTGTAGATAGTCTTCAAATTGTTGGTGCATGTATTTGTGTAGGTTATCACCTCAAGAAGGAATGTTCATAATCATTCAATTACAATTGCATCCCTCAACGCCACAGACTGGCATTAGCCATATTGCAAATGCTTCTTTCGTACCCCAAGCTGGCAACTGGTTAGTTCGTACTGCATAGTGGCAAGTGGTTATTTATTACTCTGTATAGATTGTAAACCACCACTAGAAATCCCATAGACGACAGTGTTAACGTAGTTATGCATAACTACTGATTCAGTGATTCAAATACCACAAAACAACCTACATTGCAAAGTTCAGTTCCCCAGCAATGTAGAAATCAAAGAAAAAACACATGCCAAATTGCTTGTTTACGTTTTACAGGAATAAGCATGACGTCACAGTATGTTCGGAATTAATACATTGTGTAAACTTCAACTATCTTAAAGACCACAACAAAAATAACAAATTAGGTTCTCATGTAGTTCACATTTTATGTTTTTAATCGACTAGAGACTATACTTGTCAAATACCATGGAAAATACCATTTACAACCAATCCAGGGCCAGAAATACATCAGTATTATCAAGGGGTGGATAGTACGCTCAGCCCACTCAGTACTATCAAGGGGTGGATAGTACGCTCAGCCCACTCAGTACTATCAAGGGGTGGGTAGTACGCTCAGCCCACTTAGTACTAATATAGCTCGTGCTAATAGGTTTACTGCAAAATTCAACGCTACTTACATAAGTGAAAACATATTGAAAGTCTCCAATTAAAAATGTATAAAAGATTATCATGAGTGGACTGTGTTGTGACTGTGTTGTGACTGTGTTGTGACTGTGTTGTGACTGTTGTATTGGGGCTTGGGATAAAATGATGCCATTTTTTAAAAATGTGAACAACTTCAACTGACCTCTTCTATGAATGTTTTAATTATTTGACATATTGAAGAAAATATTAAACTCTGTTGTTCCTTTCCAGATGGATGACATGGAGCTGAGGAATCCCACAGTTATTTGACCCCATCCCACGGTCAAGGTCACAGAAAGGTGCAGCGACATGGTTGCTGTGGGGGAGTTTGTGATTGGTGTTGGCTCCCAGAGTCTGCGGGATGAGCCTGGCCTGCTACAGACACACTCCACCGCCCACACGCCGCCTGCTCCCTGTGTAAGGGCAGATAACTCTGACTGGGCTCTGGAGGAGGTGTTTGGCGTGGTTATCACTGGGTTCCTCGTCCCCTTCATCCTGGGCAGCAACTTCCTCGTCATTCTCGCCGTCAGCAAATTCAAACGACTTCAAATTCCCACAAACTATTTCCTTGTATCTCTGTCGGTGGCCGACGTGTTCATCGCCCTCGTCATTCCGTTTGTGGTCAGTGTGGACATCGCTAGGGACAGCGTGACCAACATCTTCCTGTGTCTGGCCCCCAACAGGATCCTCACCATGGCATGCGGTGTGTCCATCCTGACCCTGGCGGCCATTGCGTACGACCGCTACACCGCGCTGGTCAACCCGATGGAATACATTAGTGTGATGACTGGCCGCAGGATCTCCATTCTAGTCACTCTGTCCTGGGTCTACTCTGCGGCCATCGCCTGGCTACCATTGCTTAGCAACTGGCATGAGGTCATCCATGTCACTGGCTGTTCATTTCGTCTACTCCATAACAATGCTCACATCCTGTTCCTCAGCGCAGTGTTCGCGCCCGCCTGTCTGGCCATCTTCTTCTGCTACTTCCGCATCTACGCCGTGGCGCGCCACCATGCTCGCGCCATTGCTGCCGTGGAGACGTCAGTGCGACACAACGCTCAGACGAGACACATCATGAAGGACACCAAGTATGCCAAGACTCTGGCACTTGTAATAGGGGTGTTCCTCATCCTGTGGCTGCCCTACCTCACGTGTCTGCTGGGCGAGGTCATCGCGGGCGTCTTCGTCAACGACTGGGCCAGGAACTACCTCTCATTCCTGGCGTTCCTCAACAGCGGCGTCAATCCCTGGGTGTATGCCTTTAAGAACAATGAGTTCCGCGCGGCCTTCAAGAAGATCTTCAACGACTACTGCAGTATATGGCCCGCCCTACGCCGCCCCAGTGTTGTGTCAACCTCCAGCTCCACTAGACTCAGTCGGACCAGCAGTCGCATTGCGTCGTCCGAGATCCTGCAGACAGTCGCTAAGCTGGGTCATGTGACTGACATTGAGAATGAAGGTCAGATGGCAAAGGTCAACCCAGGGTTCATCCCCGACCTTCTCCAGAACCACCTGTCAGGTTCCAGGAACAAGATGGCCGATGACGACATGTTCAGTGTGACAGTGTATGCTCCAGATGACACGGACGATACGACACTGGCATCTCCAGACAGTACTGACAGCACAGACAGTAAGACAGTGTCCAGTAAGAGTGGCGTCGATCTGGACTTGTCCAAGGACAGTGGAGTGGAGAATTACTGACCTTGACCTTCATGACCTTCATGACCTACCTCCAGACTGGCATGTGTCATGTCATTCTTACTGCGCATATGTGTGATGTCATTCTTACTGCGCATGAGATAGCCAGCCACAGATGTATTGCTACCATCACACATTGGCAAGTGTTGTCCCACCTGTGTTGACAATCATTGATGGTCTTGTCCCACCTGTGTTGACAATCATTGATGGTGTTGTCCTACCTGTGTTGACAATCATTGATGGTGTTGTCCCACCTGTGTTGACAATCATTGATGGTGTAGCCTATGTTACGAGATCTGTCCATATTTGATTGTTGCAATGTTTTCAGATTTACAATAGTGATGTCTGCATTGTCAGATACCAGCAAGATTTGTATGTAACGGCTACCTAGTGAGATCCCTGGATCTCAGATCTACCCAGTGAGAACAGTAGAATCTCAGATCTACCCAGTGAGAACAGTAGAATCTCAGATCTACCCAGTGAGATCACAATAGATGTGAGATGTGTGAGCTGTGTATCAGTGTATGACTAGGAAGAACATTAGCCACTGTCATACAGGGTAATTAGCTTATGTCATACAGGGCAATTAGCTGATGTCATACTGGGTAATTAGCTGATGTCATACTGGGTAATTAGCTGATGTCATACTGGGTAATTAGCTGATGTCATACAGGGTAATTAGCTGATGTCATACAGGGTAATTAGCTGCTGCACATAGGACAACCTCTGATCTCTGCTGACACCATCCATTGACTCACTGATGAACATGCTGAATGCCTGTGAACTCCCTAGTGAACTCCCTAGTGAACACACACTCTCTAATGAAGCACCGGTGAACCCTGATATACTGTGATATATATATATGAACCAATTCCATTGTCATTAGAAACATGAATGTCTTCCATTGTCTTTATGAACATGAGCCAATTCCACTGTTATTGAAACAGAAACCATTCCATTGTCCATTACAAACAATTCCATGAATCCATTCCATTGTCATTAGAAAAATGTACTAAGTTCATTCTGTTTTTAGACTATGTTGTCATCGTAGAAATATTAACCAATTCCATTGTCATTAAAATAACATATGAACAAATGAATTATTGTAAACGTTAACCCTATTCCAGTTCAGTCTAACACAAGTTAATTATGGTTTTGTTAGAACTGCAATTAGGTCTGTTGTGTTTAGAAACATGACGGTTTGACAAATTGTCTTTTCATCAAAATAGAATGGTTTTCAAAATGGGTTGCGTTCCAAAAGCCTGCGATAGTGTTTGTGGATCGTGTGTCATTACATTCATGTGTTTATGTAATTATTGAACAAAGTAAAAACATTGTTATAATTTGTTGAGACTGTCCTGCCTGAAACCCTCCTGTTTCTCTATACTGTCCTGCCTGAAACCCTCCTCACTCTTTCTCTATACTGTCCTGCCTGAAACACTCCTCACTCTTTCTCTATACTGTCCTGCCTGAAACACTCCTC
>JAUTBZ010148215.1:0-12012 GCA_032361785.1 Lepetodrilus galriftensis
ATAGGAGCTGCAAGTAGACACAATATCCGGTGACATAAACTGGTCAAAAATCTAAATACGCAACAATCCACTGTGACGTCACAAACAAATGTCGTGATCATGACGTATTTCACCGGAAATAACAATTCGCTCCACTTGCAGGGCCTATTGTAACTAGGCTGGAACAGGGTTAAAAGTTCCCACTCGCCCCGCGGCCCGATCCATTTCTCGTAATATTAAAGCTATCCTACGAGCGAGTAGAAATTTGATGTTTTGTTATTTATATCATATTATTCGGGCATGTACATTTTAAAGTTAAGTTCTAACCCTAACTGGATGTTCTTCTTCACGTTCATGTACTCCAGGCTCAGATGCGTGGATATTCTAAAGAAAATTACAATAGACTGTCGGATATGAAGACCAGAGTCGAAGGACTTAAAAGTGCTCGTGAAGAATCCAGAAAACAGGTTTGTAAATGATCGTTAACCCTCTCCCTGCTGGATTACGCACACACTGCTCTACAGCATGGAGAGAGTTAAATGTAGAGTTGAAATAAATAGCAAAATGCTTTTCAAATGTTCCTTTGTAAATGTTCCATTCATTTTGGAATATTCATTTGAAATCTTATGTGCTAAAAAGTGAGATAAAATAACATTATATCACATCTCAAATATTGTGTTTTATGGCTAGATATTGAGCAATAACAATGAAATAGGATGGTTTCAAATGTATTATGGAAAATCATGCGACCCACAATTCGTACGCGAATGTGTTGAAATATCTAATAATATTATGTAATGTTGGCCTTTGTTTTTTAGGTTGCCCAGGAAAAACTTTATGAGCACTGGCGACAGAATAATCCCGATATCCGCAAGGTGAATGCTTTGATTGCATACATTAGCTGTTCACTTGCACACGTTAGCTGTTCACCTGCACACGTTAGCTGTTCACCTGCACACGTTAGCTGTTCACCTGCACATGTTAGCTGTTCACCTGCACACGTTAGCTGTTCACCTGCACACGTTAGCTGTTCACTTGCACACGTTAGCTGTTCACTTGCACACGTTAGCTGTTCACCTGCAGACGTTAGCTGTTCACTTGCACACACATTAGCTGTTCACAAACCAATTTCCTAACCAATTCAGCTAGCGGCTACTTTCCTTATAGTGTAGTTAAATGCAGTGATTTACTAGCCTGAATATTGATACAAATAACAAATGTTATGAATTTCTACTAGCCTTAGGATACCTTTAGCATTGGGAGAAATGGCCCGGGCTAGTGGCCTAGTGTTAATTTTGATCCCTGTGGCTGTAAATGTAGTGCCTTGTCTTGTCGGTTGCGTTCTACAATTGTACATTTGTGTTGACAGATGGAGACAGACCTACTACAAGAACATGTGGTACAGACATGGCCGGAACAGGTGGATGAACAGAAAGAGGTGAGCACAGACAATTCTGAAAAAATAACACGATTCCATTACAGATATTATTATTATTATTATTTTATTTTTTATTATTATTATTATTATTAATCAATTATTATTAGTAGTAGTACTATAATAGTATTTAACGTTATTCCATCCTTATTATTATCTTCTTTTGATTTATTTTTTATTATTTTAATTTCTTATTGTCTCCAGAAACTGGAGAGCGCCCGTCGTGAAAAAGAGGAGTTTGACCGTCAGATGGAGGAAGAGAGGAAGGCGGGACTGGAGCGGGACCGACAGCACGCGCAGGACAAGCTGGACGAGGCGAAGCGTCTGAAGGACGTCCTGAAGGAGCAGATGATGGAGCTGAAGATGAAGACAGAGGAGGTGGGTCAGATTCTGTCCTGTTACGATTGTCGGGATGGACGAAGAGAGTCAGGACAGTGAGGAAAATAGCATATCAATTGATACTTTAATGTCACCAACATACGAGTTCCAAAAACATGGCTGGCAATGAAAAGATTTGAAGTATTATTATTCGTAGATATTTTTTTAAATAAATAAAAATTAAAAGTCCATTCATTTGATATACATAAAATCTGGTTTGTACTTCCAAAAACCTTTCCGCTGCTCAAGATTAATTTGTTTAATCTGCTGCAATCGGTGACACAATCAGGGTTAGAAGTTGGTGCTAAGATTTACAACTTTGAACAAGCCAACAGGCTAGTAAGTCAAATAAGAAGAGCGATTTCCCTAAAAAGATACTCGCCCATAAGAAAAGAAGGTTGCCACAGGCGGACGGGCGAGTGGGAACTTCTAACCCTGCACAATCTCATACCGTGCCGACCGTGGGCCCATGGGAATCATGAGCCAGTGGTTATCATGTGTTATCATCTGCAGGCGGCCATGTTGAAATGTGAACAAGAAAAACTGGAGAGAGAACGGTGGAATATTGAACAACTGGAGGACACGCGAAGACGAGCAGAAGAAGGCAGGAAGAAGCAGGAATTTGGGTCAGTCCATGTTGCTATACTATAATTATCCTAATAATTCAAACCCTCATAGTTTGAATTCCTAAATTAATCACCCAAAATAGTTTTACAACCCTAAAAATATGAACATATTAATCTCTTTTTTTTTTAAATTGTCATTTTCTAATTATTCCAAATCAATAAAAAAATATATATAATGATAATTTTTAATCCTTAAAATGTGCCTCCAAACATGACGTGCATGTATTATATTTACATCACGTATTGGATTTTATTCAAGGCGGATTTTGCTGCGTCAGCACAAAGCTCAATTAATGCGGAGGTCACGACAAATTCAGGAAGAACTGGTGAGTACAGTCACACTTTGTCAACATTTGCAGAGAAGACTATCAGTAATTATAAGCCATGATATAAGTTAAAGAATCTTGAAAGCTGCTTTAACCCTCTTTCTGCTGGATTAGGCATGGACACTGCTCTTTAGGGAATCTGGTTGCCTTCAGCATGGAGAGGGTTAAACCCCAATATAAAAAAATAATATTTAAAATAAAGTAATATTGAATTTTCTTTCTATGTCCAACTTGCTTTTGTCATAAATTCTGTACCATGCAACAAGTAGTTCTCCCATACCTGAGCTGGTACCAAATAATAAAGTTATTCATTCTGAAGGCTAGTAGTAGAAATTTAGGATATTGTAAAGCACCATTGATATTATTTATTTACCATGCTTTTTGGTTTCTCATCATCACCTATGTGTAAAAGATTTCAGCTGCAACAAATCGCTCACTCAATTTTGTTTCCCACACAGGAGAACGACCGACGTCTGCTGGAAGACCTCATCCAATCAGAGAAGGAAGATCTTATTTTGCACACGGCCCGCAGAGAGAAGGCCCGGGCAGACGCCACATGGATGAAGCAGGTGTGTAACTCTCCTTGTCACTGATAGTAATAATAATAATGATGATAATAATAGAAATAATAACGGTAATAATAATAATAGTTACACTAATAATAATAATAATAGTAATGATAGTAATAATAATAATAATAATAATAATAATAATAATAATAATAATAATAATAATAATAATAATGATAATAATAATAGAAATAATAATGGTAATAATTATAATAGTTATATATACTAATAATACTATTACTAATAATAGTGATAATAATAGTAGTAATAATAATTATATTAAAAGCTCAGGGATTTGTTTAAAAAAAAAAAATCAGTTTTGTACTTAATTTTTTCCCCGTAATCTCAGGGCCTAATGTTGCTGTTGGTTATTTGTAGGTTATTGACGACCAGATCCGAGTAGAGAAAGCCAGAGAGGCGGAACTTGACATGCTGTACCAGTGAGTCTCGATCATTTCACCTTCTCAACTCCCTGGGTAATATACAACCCAAGCTGCCAGTTAAGGCACTAGAAGGGCAGAGAGTCTCTCAGTCGCCAGCTATGCAACCTCAAAGTCAATGATATCAAAGTCCAAAGCATGTTTCTCGAAAATATTGGGTGGTAGCACAAAGGTTTAACATTGGTCTGGAGCCAAAGACTCTGGGTTCAAATCCCATCCCAGAAGCCCAGCATCAATGTTTGCGAAAGTTCAACTTTCTGACGCGATATTGATATGATGAGCCATCTGTACCATGGCAAAGCAGTTATTATCTTTGGTTCATCGGTACCAGCTGGTGCTCGCAGATTTACTACAATATTCAGCAATATGGATGTTGCAGGTTTCCTTTTGTCGTAAACTGACGAGCCAAGATATTAGTGAAAGAATCTTAAACGCGACTCCACATCTCAATTCACACAAAAAAAGTGAAAGAATCTTGAAAGTGCAATAAATCCCAATTTAAAAAAATAAATAAATAAATAAAAAATGTCAATGCTTACAGGGACGAAGCTGCCAGGATGTGGCAGAAACGCGAGGGTGACTGGGAAAAGGAGAAACAGGCCAGAGAGAGGCTTATGCAGGAGGTAGGTCAACGGTTAACAGGCGAAATGGCGGTTATATTAAAATTGGTATGTAATCTACTACAACTGATCTCCTCGGTTCCATACAATATTTTTAAATTGTCGTAAATCGTGTGATTGTTACTGGGAATTTTCCTTCACAAAGGCTTACGATGTCATTGCATATACGATAACTACAGGAACATGGCCCACTTAAAATATAGACGTTGAGCAACATTCAGCGCCACCAACTACCACTCTTCTGTGGCTGCATCCTGGGGTGGGTTAAAAGACATGAGGGCTTGCAAGCGGCTTACCAAACTAGCGACTGTATCAAGAGTCCTATGAACCGTACATGGGACGGGGAACCAGTTTAGTTAAGCGGCTTACTCAGCCCTGTGCTGATTGAACGCAACCCTGCTGTGTTTGTGACAGGTGTTGGCGAGCAGACAGGACCAGATCGCGGACAAGATGGAGGACCTACGGCTGCAGCAGGAGGAGTCGCTAGAGATGCGCGAACAGCTGGTGCGCGAGATGGATGTGGCTAATCAGCTGACACGGCGAGACCAGGAGAAACAGGACGCCGCCAAGGAGGAGATGAAGTTGAACCTGGCAGAACAGGTACTCACTCGCCTAGTCTGCATCGTTGCAAATCGGTGAAAGATTCCTGCAGCGACGTTAATCTCAATATTCACTCACTCACTCGCCTAGTCTGCGTTTTAACTAAAGAGTCATAAGTACGGTAGTCACGGCCTAAGTCATGGATTACCGGCAGTTTTGAGTACGATTTCATGCTCAAACTAAAAATATAATAGGGGTTTGTGAATATGAATTGTCTGTAGAGTGGTAATGCAGATATCATCCCTGGTCAGTCAGTACCAGCCGGTGCTCGCAGGTTTACTGCAACATTCAGCGCTATAGATGTTGCAGGTTACCTCCTGCCATAAAGTCGTCACCTATGGGTGAAAGATTCCCGCTGACGTAAAACAATAATTCACTCACTCACTCACTCACTCGCTCACTCCTGCCCTAAACTGACAATCAAGAAACAATCTATACTTTTATTATAATATAGACCTCATCACATATGGGTGAAATATTCCCGCTTTGATGTAATACAATAACTAACTCACTCTTTATAATATTAGACCTTCGGCGAGGCCACGTAAAATGTTGCATTTCTTATCACTGCGACAATATATTGACACTGACAATGCGTACAACTTCTTCCTGCAGGTCAAAGTTCAGCAGGAGCGTGGTCTGTCGGCACGACGACGTGACGAGGAGGAGCAAGAGGAGGAGAAAGTGGCGCAGGAAGACTACGACCATGTGCTGCAGCAGGAGACTCAGAGGATGAAGCTGCACGGCTTCACGCCGCGGGTATGTACACCGCCCACGCCCACGATGTCCCACCTCACTGTCCTGTTAGTTACCAGCTCGATTTCTGGGATGTTACATGAGTTTTTGCAAGCTGATAGTCCTTGTTGCATTTCACCATCCTATTAGTTCCCTGCGCGATTTCATGCAGGGTGTAGAGGTAAATTTCTACAGGGATTTTTTTCATCAGATGAGATTCAAATTCAAATGGGATATATGCTTAGATCATAGACAAAATTGTTGTTGTCGCATATGGGTGAAATATTCCCGCTGCGACATATAACATTCATTCATTCATTCATAAAGGCAAAACATGGCACAACAATTTTTCCATACGTGGATCTATTTGTCTATGCGAATTCCCATAATTTTAATCATGGTTATATTTTCTAATTTCAGAATCATGGAAGGCGACAAGCTTGGATGTGAGGTTTATACAAGGATCTCTCGCACATTCAACCGGGAACTGTCGTCATGACATCATCAGGCCGCGCCCCCAGTCTCTATTCACAATACATCTGCGTAGAACTGGCAAACTCGACACAGTTCAAACATAACCAACCGTCCATTTAGCTGTTGTAACAAGCAACTGAAGTCTATTTTATTTATACCATCTGTCATCACATCTCCCCAGTGCAGACAGACATCTTGGAATTTACTGCGTTTCCTGAGATTACGAAACTCTTTCGAGGACGATTTCTTGCTCAACTCAGAAATTTTGTTCATAAATCCCCATATAATATAAAATTTGAGCTTATGCATGAAATCGTACTTGAAAAATAATAAATTTCAGGGTCATCATTAAAGTTTTATGTCATGTATATATTGAAATCTTTGTTTTATTAGGATTAAATAACTCAATGTTCAACTGAAAGGCCGACACTGCGAGAGGTTCATATTTGCTGTGCACAAAACACTTTGCCTTTCTAGTTTGTTTAACTGATTTGAGGATGTTTACAAGTTTTGAGATGCTATATTTTAAGATGTATAATATCCTTCGATTGCATTGTTATTCTTCGGCGTATACATTATGTTTGTATAAACTTGTTATACACCTTGCCAGCACCATCGGTAGAGCTTGATCTCCAAGAATTTTAACTATCACCCACTTCATTGGTATCATTGTTCTTGAACAGCTATCCATAACATTCACCATAAGTAGCGTTCTAGTTGAAGGATGTGAACTACTATTCAAATACATAAGCACTGCCAATCTCTGTGTCATATGTATAGATAAAGAGTTACTACAGTACGTTATAGTCTCAGAGGTGTCAAAGTCGCGTGTGGTAATCGTTACATACTCCCTCCCATCAAAAGACCGACGTTTTACTAGTTACAGTCGACTGTGTCATATTATATCGATGAAATACTGTGAGAAAACCAAATCCCCCCAGCTCACTTTCCCTTGCCAGGGTGTCATAAACAACAAATTCAAATATTTAAGGATTGACTGGAATATTTTTGCGTTTGAGGTATGAACGTAAAAACCGATGTGCAAACTGTATGAATCCGCGAAGCATATTCCAGTCAATCCTTATAAATAAATAACATAACAAATTGGTGGGGAATTATTTGATTCAATAGTGTGACATAATGCATCAATGATTTTAGTCTACATTTTAGAAGCGGCGCATTGATATTTTGCCGACATCAAGTATGTACCTAAGAACATTTTGTTCATCATAGTATGAATGCAATGTTTTGTGGTCACGTGGACCAATCAGATTGCCGCATTCACTGGATATTTATTTATAATGTCATGTGTTCAAATATGGCAGTCCACTTGTAAATGCCATGTTAAATGAAAATCCTGTGATCACAAATAATGAGGGGGAATCTTTTGCTCTTATGCAACTAACATATTACTTATATATTTTATTTATCATTGCACAGAGAGTGAAAGGTTCCAAAAACAAAGGATAAATTCACTCGCACAAATTATTTTAACAATTACTTACTCTGCTGATATTTTGAGACGCAATTAGAGGTCTCACCACTCGCAAATAGTAGAATTCACATAGCAATATTCAAGTCTACCAGTTGAATAGTGAAAATGTTCACTGTACACGCCACTGGTGTAGGATTCCGATCGTCATAATGCTTATCTGGACCAACTACGTATTCATTAAGCAAAACCAAACTATTCAATGCATGGTTTTGTAACAGAAGAATAATATTTGTTATCATGATCACATCATTGAATCATTTAAAATAAATATATAGTATCATAAACAACGTATTGTTATTTTTGTCTAGGAAAACCAGCATCACCGCTTCTGGACTTTCTATAGAATTCTAAAAGTTGGAATTATCAGTTATTTGAACTTACGCTAGCCAAGCCAAGCCTCGCCCTCCTCAAAATGTACGGCAAACTTGTCCACGTGCTAATCATGCAAACAGACGATAGGGTCAATACAGAACATTCCTATTAATTTCTTCCACTCAACATGGTTTCACAATGTCATTTATACCTGAATACGTGTACAACAATATGTTTGTCGGACATTTGCCACAAATGCGAGGCTTGGCTTGGCTAGCGTAAGTTATTCCCAGCTTCAAGTGTACAGTAGACCTCGCATATAACAGACTCATTGGGCCCGGCTATTTCTGTCCATTTTATGCGAAGTGTGTTATACGCATATCCCGCAATTAGCGTTAGACGGGACCTGGGACTTCAGATTCAGTCAGTTATATGCGAGGTCTACTGTACCTGTATTCTGATTGGCTGTGTAAGGTAAAATGATGATTATGGAACATTTTGAGGAGTTTCATCCTCAACCAAGTTTTGTTCACAAACATTTGAGCTCAAGTATGAAATCGTACTCAAAATGTTTCCTAATATTGGGTCCAGTCCTTGCTGAACTGAATTAACCCTCTCCTTGCTGGATTAGGCAGACACAGCTCTTTAACCGCCTCACTGCTGCAGGCATATCTATATGCCCCAAACACAATGGAACAATTCAGCACCCCCGGTTGCCTTCATCATGGTGAGTGAATATGGAGTTTAACGTCGCTTCGGGAATCTTTCAACCATTTGCGACAACCTTCATCATGGAGAGAGTTAAGTGCTCAACATTGTTGAAAAAAAATACATACACCCCAGAAATGCTTTCTTCTTTATTTTCGTCCACAAAGAGACACATGCAACCTGAAGTCTGACACAGACTGTAATGTATGTTCTGTTCCAGTATTTACAAACTGATGTACAACTGATAGCATGAATTGAAGCTTTCTGTTCAAACTAATACATTGAATTCAATTTCAAAGTTAGTTTTTGTCAAAGCTGTTGGGAGGCATTTATTTTCGATTTCTCCCGACATGAAAAACTAAAATTTATCAAATGAAAAAGAAATGTCTCCAATGCCTGTGACAAAGACTAACGGTAAACTGACAAAACAGTAGTTTTTATTACTTGAAGACCTGCAGACAAGCATAGAAATACTGTAATGGTATGGGGGTATAGCTCGTTACGACTCCTGGCCCTATGATCACTCTGTGGTTCCAAGTGTATGCACACGATTCCCAGTTTTACTGTGACTACAACAATAAATACCACAGTAACTTTAGAACCTGTTTCACACCTTGAGAGGGAATCTCACGAAGAATTAATCAAATTCCAAGCTGAAGAGGCATTTTCGCACTGATTTAATTACCAGAGGCGTGCTCCTTTCTAATGTTCTGTCACATGTCCAGTACATGTGCTGTTCTTTAGAATGGAGACAGCACAGAGTACATTTCCAGTGGCAGCCATGTTGGATTGTGTGCTGTGCCGTCTGCATCACCTATTTCGCCGGTACATGTCCCGTACACCGAGAACACTGCGGTGTTGCTCCTTTTAACCGTACATGTCTCTGACAGAAATTACAGACAGAACATCGAGAAAGGAGTACGGCCAAGTCTTGAGCATTGAAACGTAACCAGTGAGAGCCATGTACTAGAATATTTCATGTATTAACTTGTGATATTTTATATATAGTAGGCATAACAGTAAATTCAAATTGCACATATTTAGAGGTAAACAGTGTAGGAAGCTGTTCCAGTGAACAATCGTAGCCATTGTGAGAGTTGCAACTCGTCGCACATGCGCAGCGAGAGATAATGTTTAACCCTCTCCCTGCTGGATTAGACACAGGTACTGCTTCTTAGGGCATCTCTGATTGCCTCCAGCATTGAGAGAGTTAATGCTACAATCATTCTGCAGAACGATCCCCAGATGGGTTTTCCTATGAAATTAACTCGTGAAATCTATGTGTACTCGCATTCCATTAGTAGTAAGCATTCAAAATGTATGCCCTATAGTTTCTAATTGATTTTAAATAAATCACATTCCTTGTCACTAAAACGCTATCTACACAAATCGGGACGAACAGGAAGATCATTCATGTTATGGACAATAAATCGCCACAAATCTCATCTTTGTTATTTATGTGAGTAATTTATGTAACATTGAAAAAGCAACAGAAATTTCAAACACAATCTCATGTAATATTTACAGGTATTTACATATAGAACAATGTGCGATGCAGATAGGCATCTATAAAAATACAATATGAATTCAGAAATCATCTTCCACGTAACGTCATGTGATTGTACCTCAAATCTAGGGTAGTGTTGTGTTTGTGTGAAGACTCTCAATGTAACTCTGTACCGGTTCTGAAGACAGACTGCGCCCAGAGTGAGACACGAGACGGAAGCTGCTCAGACAACGGTCCTCAGATTTGGCGAGACAAGTCCCCAAGATTACAGAACTTTTTAAGACACGATTTCATGCGAAAGCTCATAATGTACATCACGTTTTATGAAGAAAACTTTGAGTTGAGCATGGAATCGTCCTCAGAAAAGTTTTGTAATCTCGATGCCAGGCCCACGATTTCTCGAAACAAACTTGAGTTTGAGATATTTCTCGGCTGAGATTTCTCCCATTGCTACAGGACTGAGTGAATATGGAGTTTAACGTCGCTGCGGGAATCTTTCACCCATTTGCGATGAGCTACAGGGCTGAGTCGATGGGAGAAATCTCAGCTGAGTAAAATCTCACTCAAGTTTGTTTCGAGAAATCGGTGCCAGCATTCCGTGAAAGCTTTGTTCCCTCCCACCAGATGGCAATGGTGACGATGATGATGACGGTGATGAAGGTTAATGATGTTAATAGTGATGATGATGATGATGATGATGATAGCGTAGATGATTATCGTACAATGGGGTGAGATGCCTATTGACAGTCGCGTTAGAGGAAGTAGTCTGGCTGTGGCTTCTTCGAAGGGATTCCTCTCGATTCCTGCAAAATAAATAATGCAATACAGTAATTGGTGAAAACGACAATAAATATTGCATGGTTAGCTCAACAAAGTTTTAAAGGACAAACACCAACATTTTTGCAAATGTTGAAATAAAAACCACTGTACATACAAAATGGGGCAGCTCGATTTGTCAAGTGAGTGAGTGAGTGAATATGAAGTTTAACGTTGCTGCAGGAATCTTTCACCCATTTGCGACGACCGCTTTGAAAGATACAAGCACATGTCAGATGACGACGAGAATGTAAATCAAACAACCCGGCTCACTTCCGTCCAGCCGAAATGCGCCAGTCACCAGATACCGGCGCAGGTGGCGCAAATAAGTCAGTCTAGCACATGCCAAACCAAGCTGGCTTTCCAAAAGAAACGTCACCAATGAATTGACAACATTAGACCTAGTATATTGGAATTTGTAAACGTTCCATACCTGTGGGGCTGCCTCAAATATGGTGAAGTCTCGCTGTAAGTGTTCATCCAGTTCCAAGATGGCCGCCACGTTTCCGCATCTAACAATGAAAATGCTTGGTTATGCCAGTGAATGATCATGTTTGTTGTTTCAAGATAAAGCAGGATACTGGAATAGTTGAAACCTCTCCATGCTGAAGGCAACTGGAAATGCCCAAAAGAGCTGTGCCTGTACCTAGTCATGTTCCACAGACCGCCCCTAGTGTTACAAACTCATAAGTTACAACTTGTGCTAGGATGGTTCTGTGGACCGGGACACAGATATAAGATTCTAAACATTGAATACTAATTAATTCAAATCAACAGGATTCATCAGTAAAAGTGTACAATACTAAGGTGAAGATGATATACATAATTGTATCATTTTGCATGCGGAACATTTACACAGATTCGTATTAAGGACAGTCCCAAGTCAAATGCAACCAAAATTGTGGATAATATAGATTTTCTATCTATCTATCTATCTATCTATCTATCTATCTATCTATCTATCTATCTATCTATCTATCTATCTATCTATC